>CABFOQ010028323.1:9128-22618 GCA_900660455.1 Gephyroberyx darwinii | reverse complement strand
TGTGTGTGTGTGTGTGTGTGTGTGTGTGTGTGTGTGTGTGTGAGAGTGTGTGTGAGCAAGCCAAGGGTGTCTGATGTGGTAAGATGGATCCTGACTACTTCTCTGTGACAGCTGGGGAGAAGATCAAGCCGTGATGATGGAGGTTTTTTCTTCTCGATTCTTCACACCCCACCCTGAAGTTGCGATACATTTGAGCTCCCCTGTCAGACGGCTCACGCTGCAGTAGACGTGGACACATTCTCGAGACATTCATGTTCAAAAAAAGTTACCCACAAGCTTACATGTACTGAGTGGTAAATTGCCACCAACCAACTACTACTAAAAATTGACTGCGGTTCTAGTCGGTCTATTCCACCAGCCACACGGGCCACAGGTGATCAGCCACTGTTTGCCTGGCTGGTAAGATGTTGAAATCCAGCTGATGTAAACAACATCAACTTCCTGTCCTGTTTCTAAAACAGCTGTATTCTGTTCTCCTGAAGAGATCGCGTCTCCGTAGATTAATGTGATTATTATGATTAGGTGATTATGAAAGTATTCCAGTGGGCTGTCTCATTCCTCCAATTTGCTCTGCAGTCCCATAATGGATGTGGCAGATAATACACAGATTTCAAAGTTGATAAATTCTACATGAGCCTTGTCTTTTCAAAACCCTCTCACCTCTTGGTTTTGAAAATTGCCAATCCCAGCCTCAAAGATTTTCATTTATTTCCAGGTTGCAGTTCATTTTAGGATTCCGTTTTGGCCGCTCACTGCCCAGTTATATATTCTGAATTATGGCCCCTTTCCCTTACAAGCAGAGAGGCATTTATGAATTTACCTCCATGTCCATTTTAATATCTGTGAGAAGCTGGTCTTGGTTCAGTGAGCCCTAACGGGGCCCCCGGCCCCGTTGTCATGTTTTAAATTCCCAAAGTCTCTGAACCTTGTGACTGAGAAACATGAATGGAGCCTCCCAGCCATATATCTGCACTTGTTGCTCCTTTTCGATTTCATCTGCTGTGTGTTTGTGTGATTTAGCATGGGGTGTTGGGCAGAATACAAAGAGGCAAGAGGCATTGTGGAGCGAGAGAACGTCAAAGGCTTTGTAGAGGAGGAAGAAGAAGAGGAGGAGGAGGAGGAAGGCGGCGAGGAGGGAAGGGGTGGTATTGAGCTGCTGTGTGTTGTCAAAGTCTTCTGCATAGGGAAAGCAGGGATTTTTCACTGCAGTGAAATAATTGCTGCTGTTCTTCTGTCCCAAGAAGATTTTTTTTCTTTGCGCTAAACTTGCACGCACGACTGAAGTGAAAATGTCTTTGCAGACTGACTTATTCGACCCCCCGCGAAGAGTGCGGAGGTGTTAAAAACGAAACAAAAACAGCATTTCTTTGTAGAGCTCAGTCATTCCCGAGAGACTATAGACTTTTTTTTTTTTTTTTTTGCTGTTTTTATTTTTGGGAGCTTTTTGAGTCATGAGAGAGAGTTAACACTGATACAGTAAATGAAAGGAGGTACATTAGATACACACACACACACACACACACTTAGCCATTTTGAATAATGCAGACACTGTAGGTGTGCTCCTCAACTCCATCATTCTACTGCAAATATTTTCACGTGCATCATAAAGAGGAAATACGTTTTTATTTCATGATGGATGATCTTGCTCTTTGCAGCAAGCTTGCCTATGTATCTTGAGGTGTTGTCCCTCTCTACTGGAACAATGGCCGCCGCCGCCACAAAGGGGACATTGAGTCCTACTCACATTAATTATAACGCTGCATTGACCTCAATTAAAACTGATTAGGGCCATAAGATGTCTGTCCTCTCACATCTCAATCTTCATCTGTAGCACCAATCTGCTGACTGTGGCAGCTCCTGTAATAGGCTGTTAACATGATGAACTGTCTGATGTTCACACTGATGTCCTCTGTATATGGTTATGCCTTTTATAGAAAACCTGTTAGGGTTCGGTGGTGATCAATTGAATTGTGTTTTGTCACTGATGTCCAATTGTAATGGTTCAGTTAAAGCACAGCACACCGGGTTGAATCACTCCGCTCTACGGTCATCGTTGTCTACTTATTGTCTTCTTGTACATGATATGTCTGTCAAACTGCTCATCGTCTCCTCTCTTAACAACAATAATGATAATGATAATAATAACATAAACTTCATTTGTATAGCACTTACTTAAACAGACTTTACAAAGTCACGTCACGTAAAAGGAAGTCCATAAAGTATGTTTTAAAAGATGACACTAGTTTAAGCTCCTCAGGCCAAAAGCCCAGACACCTTTAGTCTTCAGCCTAGACTTTGGAAGGAGGCTCTGAGGCTGCTCTCTGGTTTATAGGGGGTTTAAAGGCTCGGGGCCAGAACCAACCATGATTTAAAAGCGGTCAGTAAAACTTTCAAATCAACATTAAAATAACCGGTAACTTTTGAAGAGATTGCAGAAGTATAGTGATGTGATTTCTCATCTCCTTTCATCTCATCATCTTCTCTCATTTCCTTTCCTCCTCTTTCTCTTTCCTTCCCTTCCCTCCACTCCCCTCCTCCCATTTGCCAATACCCTAACTTCCAGTGTTTAATCAGATCTATAGACTTGGTTGGTTCCCATGCCATTTCCCCACACTTTGCTCCAGGCTCCTCCTCGCAGTTGGTATGTCAGAGGGGAACCAATGAGCCGCTTATCCATTTTCACCACAGCACCTGATTGAATTACCCGAGAGGTCCTTGGGCTCACATTAGCATTCATTCAAGGCTGCAGGCCTACACACACACACACACACACACACACACACACACACATCACACAAGTGATGAGCCTCCAACTTTTAAATGGATGAGCCTGTGTTAGGCATACATGTGAGAACGGGAGAGAGTGAGGCGGTGAGACAGTGGGTCAGATAAACACAACTCCATTAACCTGCCTCCATGCCAGGTCTCCTGCTGTCCGGCTCACACACCCCTGATTAATGATGTTGCTTTAGGAGTCTCGACACCACGCGGCAAACAGCCCGATGCCTCACCTTCCTTCCATCTCACACCCTCTCATCCAGCCTCTGTCATTCTCTCCACCCCTCTCCACCCCCCTATCGCCACCATATCTCCTTCCTTTCCACCTTCCCTCTCTTACACCATGATCTTTGTCTACTATGTGTCATAGAGGTGGTGAGGAACCAAGCACACGGGTTTGTGCCGAACAGCCAAATCATTTCATTTACCCCAAAGAGGCCAGGCCACGCCGTCCAAGTGCCAGTCTCTCCAGGCATCGATCAGGCGCTCTTTAGGCTAGGGCAATTGATTGAGGACATTATGAAAGGCTGTCCCACTGCGATTAAACTGCACCTGGTGTGAATTGAGACACATTGTGCTGCCAGGGTCCCCGGGGCTTGGTTGTGTGTTATGACCTGATTTCTCTATATTTAGTCTGGCCTGTTATCAGGACCCTAGCAGCTGCATGCTGCCACCACATCGCCTGTACTGGCCATTGTCGCTGGGCAGCGTAGATTCTGCTTAATGACTCTGTCAGGTCAAAAGCAACACCGCCTACATGTTGTGGAGACAGCAGCGAGTGTTGCTGAATGCATTTGAAGGGAAGATTTTTATTGAATTGGGTTTTGCCCAGACTGGATATTTGTTTCAAGGTGTGAAAGTGTGTGTGTGTGTATGTGTGTGTGTGTGAGGCTGTGCGAGAAAGAAATGACTTGTCTGAGAGTGCTGATGAGATAAGATGGCTCAGTGCAGTCCGACGAGCTTTCCAGCTGCCCTTCAGATCCAGCATTATTGCAGAAAGCCAGAGCACCTTTCCTCTGGTTAATGGAGCTTGAGCAGAACAGAGAAAATAGAACACCTCATTCACAATCATGTTTAGGTTCAAGTGTAGGTCAATGATAATGGGGGAATGCTCCCGATATCATTGAATTATTTAGAATCATGATAAAGAGTGCAGGTGGTTCTTATTTCCTTTATGGGATTCCTATCGATCAGCCTACACGTTGTTCATAAATGATTCAGCGGTATTTCAATAGGTTATTGGATGCATGTAGACTACTCATATTTCACTATGAAGGAGCACGTAATCACATGTTGTGTTGTGGTACATAATCTGTTCCTTAGTCAAGTTCTGAACACAAGGTTCATTTCCAGTTCAAAGTTTGATTAGGTCCAACATTCATTTTTTTTCAACATGTCATCAGCATCAGCTAAATGCCTAAAATATAACTTAAAAGTTTTCTTTCTCCCTTCTCTCTCCCTCCTCTCCTCCATCCAGATCTGTCATGGCTGAACTGGTGTCTAACTGGGTCCTGTCTCTTCAGCCTCGCCCTCATCCTCTTTTTCAGGGAGTCCTATGACCGCCTCTACCTGGACGTCTTCGTCTCCGTCTGACACCACCAGCAGAAAAAAACGGAAACGACTCAATTACTAATTGCGTGATTCTTGCACAACCGAAGAGGGGAAATGAGAGAGAGCAAAAGGGGAATGAAACGCTCTCTCAAAGTTGTTCTGATGTAAATGTGTGTTTTGACAACAGTGATGATGCGAGTCGGTCATTGTACAGCCACCGAGAAGAGACCTCAGTTAGATGGACGTTTCTATGTTGATGTTTACTCTTTATACGTGACTGACGCCCCATGTGGCCATCCACTGTCTGTTTTTATATAATGTCAACCTTTGTACGTAAGCAAACATAGCATGAATGACTTTTGTTTACAGGTGATTTCATATTTAAAGTCGTTCTCAGTTTCGCCCCATGTGGCCGTTCAGTTTGGCTTCCCTCTTCCTCATAGAAGTATAATAGGACCTTGCCCAAAAAATCTAGAAGCTGGTACTCGGGCCTACAAGCTGGATGGTGAACTGATTCCAGATCAGCGTCTATTTGGTGGCCCCTAACGAGGAAGTAAAGGATGATTATTGAACAGCTTCATCAGCCAATCAGCAGGCCTGGCTGTGCTGAGTCGGGGCTAACAAGGGACCTCCTAGCTTTTTAGTGCCACTCAGAACTGCGGGCGATGACTAGCTGGGGAGCCTTGACCGGCCCGGCGTTGTTAAGTTACCTGTGATATGTCATTTAGAGACAGACACTCATTACCTTTTATCGCCCTCTGAAGTCTAATATTATGCAAGAGCGAAAATGATCTACCGAAATGAAGGGACGCCAGCCGGAGATGTGGGCTGGGATTGGACCAGCCCTTTTGATGCGACCCGGTCCCTTTTTTTTTAATGAACTGTTCATAATGTGGAAGTAGTTGTTCTCCTGTGACATCCGAACTGCTGAGCGACCATGTCTGGGATTGTCTTATACTTTCACATTTCAGAAGTTGTTCTCATACGTTCTACCTATTTAGAGGGGTTATTTTATGAGGGATCTTTGAAGCTTAATATGGCATGTTTGTTTGTTTGTTCATTTGTTTTTGTTTTTTAATATATTTTTTAATGTTTTCGGCTGTATCCAGCTTTTATAACCGATATTTATTGGAGGGATTACAACACTAACGGTTACTATACAGTTACACTGAAATGGGATGCTTGGTGATGTTATCAACCACTGCTGAAGCACACTTCAGCAGAGGAAGTTTATTTTATGGTACAGGCATGAAGGTTACGTTGCATCGTAATCGCCAAGCCGCTCTTCATGCAAAGCACCAGCAGGAGTCACTGTGCTAACTGAGCATATACTGACAAAAACCTGAGGGAGAGAGTAGGAAATAGACATTTTTGGATGCCTCAACTGTTAAGACAGGAACTCCAAACAACAAACCTCAGCTCCAGATCTGGAGGGACATAACTACAAAACGCACACATCAACACACTGAGGCGAACTTAAAAAACACACCTGCCATTTATCGTCAAAGTTTTACTCTGTCTAACTTGTCCACGACTTCTCTTTCTGTCTTTGTCTTGTGTTGGACCCCTCTCTCTTCAGTCGTCGGTCGTGCCATGCACAAGAGCTAAAGGGAGTTTTAATTTGTTGGTCCTTGGGGGATGTGGGGTGTACAATGTGTATCCTGATGCTTGTTTTTTTATTTTTTACTCTCCTTGTACAGAAACGGTTGTCTTCTACCTAGTGACATGTTGCCTTAATTGCCCCAGTGCTGTCCATTCAGCCCCCCTCCCTCT
This sequence comes from Gephyroberyx darwinii, assembly GCA_900660455.1. Lineage (NCBI taxonomy): Eukaryota > Metazoa > Chordata > Actinopteri > Trachichthyiformes > Trachichthyidae > Gephyroberyx > Gephyroberyx darwinii. The sequence continues at coordinate 16,516 of CABFOQ010028323.1, read as the reverse complement.
CCTCCACACTGTGACTAGCTCGTCTATATATGTATAAAAGGTCATGATCTTCTATTCTGCAGCACTGCCCAGTGGTTTTCTGGGCTCGGGGTTATAAATGTCCTTGTTCTGTGGAAAAGAAAAAAAAGAACATGTATGACTGTTGATATTTTCAGCACCTTATTAAACTTTTAAGAATAACGTTGTTCCTGTTGTTGTTGTCAGTGAATTAGAGAGAGAGAAGAGAGAAGGTTATTAAAGGAAATATCCACCCTTGGATGCTCTTACATTTTGATGTTCAATGCATTCCAGAAAGTATTTTGTGATGAAGTGTTGTAATTGACTTGTTTGTGTGTCCACCACCGTCATATACTTCTACTCCAGTTAGTAATCAACAACCCCCAAGAGAGTGGCATAGAAATATAGCTAGCCAACTAGTTTGTAAACACTAGGGTGTGTCTATGATTGCGGCCGCCCCCTTTCTCAAAACACGTCTTGTGGCTCCATTGCATCACGGTCTATTGAGGCTACCATATCTCAATGTTATGTCACGTCATCTTTGTTTGGCCAGTGGGAATAAGAAGAATACACGACCAAACAACAAAATGGACCCAGGAATGCACGGTATATTGCCAGTAGCTGCTTTTTAGCAGTATTTAAGTGTATTAGGCTGGAGCAGGTTACATCATGCTCTAGCAGAGTCTGAACTTACTTGTGTTGTTATTTTGGCAGCAAAGTAACATTCTCTCACATCATCCTCAGGCAAGAGCAGTGGCAGCACACGACACTCAGAAGACATCTGCGCTTCCAGGAAATATACCGTCTCATTTTCCCCAGTTCTGTTTGGTGATACAAATCTGGATGAACGTGCATGACCTCATTGTTTTTAAGCCTCCATTAAGTCCCTGAACGTACAGCCTCTCCATCCCCCGGCCTCGCTGTCTCCCCCCTCCCAGCTGGGGATGAGCTCACAGTCTGTTGCAGGCCAAGGCGCAGGCCTCCGGGGCTAGTATGCATGCAACGGGGAAAGAAATCTCCGGTCTGGTTCCAATCAGAATCAGCTCTGTATGTAGATAACCAGATGCTGTGATTGATTTCACCTCTTCTGAACAAAGACACTCGTTACGGTTCTTTGAACTTATGCCATTCAGGCTGGCAGGTACTCTGACCTGACCCCGGCCTTCGTCAGGAGTGGGATGAGTAGCTCATGATTCACAAATGACAAGACAAATAGCTACTCAAAATGAGTTTGGCCCCATGTAGGATCAAATTGGATAGGTTTTATGTTGGGTGTGCCTGAACTATTGCACGGCATATACAAATCAGGCCCACGGGTCTGCTGGAATGTAAAATTACTCCACTGTTAGTTTATGGAGCTCTGCTGGGTTTTAGAGGAGCAGAAACACATTCATCACTGCTGTAGGGAGGAAAGTGTGTGTGGTTGTGTGGTTGTGTGTGTTTGAAGCGTTCTGCGTTTCAGTTTATTGACAGTCAGTTTATTGGTATTGTTACAACCCCCCACTCCCATCTTTCCGGGCTCCGTCCACTCTATTCTCTGTCCACTGCAATAAAGCAGAAAATAAATGTAATATTAAAGAAATACACAACAGGAATGTGGCAAGTATAGTCTAGGACTGAACATAATTGGTTTATGAAAGAGTAAACAGTATATTTGATGGTTATTAATTTATAAATTAATTTTTATCATGAGTGTATTTGTTTGTTTGCAAACTCTCAGTAGTGTCAGAAATATCTTCCAAGAAGTGGTCCCAAGGAAAGGATGTCATGTTGCTTCAAGTGGTAGTCAGCCAAGCACTCCGAGCTGTTTTTAAAATGAATTGGAAAGTGTGTTGTTTTTCTGTAAAACTTTTAATGAATTAGGAATGGTTGAATTAACCCAACAGCCGTTGTTGCAGTGATATTTTGTTTTTGTTTAATAGTTTTCATAAATCAACGCAGTGTCGCTCTGTAACAAAAAACCTATATGTTCCAGTTGTGATTCATTGGATGAAATCGTGAGATGATGAAACACAAACATACAATTCAAATAAAACGCACTTGTATGCTTTAAGGATCAACCAATCAGATCTCTCAGTGGACCAAAGCAAATCTTGTTGAAGTTGACCACCCCAGACTTTCAATTTATGTCAGTGAGAAAATCATGTTTTAGGTTATATTAAATGTTCGTTCTCTTGCAAGGGGTGTATGTGTTTTAAGCTTGTTTGCATGAATGTATACAGGCATGAAACATGGTAAAATGTAGTTCTATATTCTGTAAGTTTAAAACTGAGACAGCAACTGGAAGAAAACTGGAGCCTCTCTGCCATATGAATCCTGAGGTAATGGGTGCGTACGTTTTTGACCGTTCAGAGATACCGCGACAACAACAGTGACTGTTTAACAGCGTCTCAACAGTTCAATTTCAGAAAACAATTTCTTCCGCTGACTCATTGTCAATGCAAGACTAGCCATGGCATCATAGTTCTTTGGGTCTCGTGGGTGTGGATGGAGCCAAACAAAAATAAAACAATAGTTCTCATTCGTTGACAAGCAATTTGGGTGTTTTGGCTTTTGTTGTCTTCTGTGTCACTTGGCTGCTGCTGTTTCTGTCATAGACTATGAGAGCAGCTGGCTGACTGGTGAAAATTGGCCTTGTTGTCACCGTGTCTGACATTTTTAAACCCCATCATTTGTTTTCTCATTTTAGACGGTGCTTCTTACATTTCCCTGTGGTGTTTCTATTGAGACCTTGGTTGTTTTTCTTCCTCCCATGACTACAACTCACTTGTGTCTCTTCCCTGGCATTGCAACTCTATGTCTCCTTGGGGCTCCCTTAGCTATAGAAGTCCCTTAATTGACTTCTCCGGGATTATGAAAAATGAGCTGTGCTTTCAAATGGCTCATTTAGCAGGATTGCTATCACAGTGCCCGTGACTTTATCTTCAACATATTAAAAGGGCTAGGTGCTTTTGATTAGGAGCGATGGGCAGCAAAGCCCAAGCTACCAGCATGTGACAGCTGGCCACTAATTTGCAGATCCATCACTGGTGATGTTGAGGTGTTTCGCTATTCCTGTTGGAAGATACCACATACATTAAGATATAAATGCTCCACTAGCATTTAGAAACTGCTTTAACCATGACACAGTTTGATGGGAGAGGTAAAAGAGACATACACATGCATTCACACAGCAGGGTGATCTAGTGGTTAGAGAGACCATCCCGTAACCGAAACAGCCATCGTGTGTCGTTTGACAGCCATGTGTCCTGTCAAAGTGTCCCTGAGAAAGACATCAAACCACTCAGCCTGCTCATCAATTTTAAGTCATTCTGTCTTGCACACACACACACACTCTCACATACATCATATTGCTTGAAGGGGCAGTAATGTGTAGCAAGGTCATGTCCTGCCAAGTGCCAATGCAACACATGACTACTCAAAGTGAAAGGTCAAGAGAAAACACATCACAAGGTCAACTTTCAAGTCAGAGTTGGCCAAGAGAAGTTGAAGGAGTATTGATGCTGTCAGTGATGAACTACCCTCTTATTGTTGCTTCCTCACTTAAAAACAAGTTGCATCAAAACTTCTCAAGATGTTCAGTGGAGAAAAAAGGGATACCTGCAAAGCCAGATTCTGCTTGGCTGAGGCTCCTCAGCCCTAATGCAGAAGGACGCGGCCGCGACAGAAGCAGCATGTCCTCCGAGCAAGAGCAATTATGATAACCATGCAAGCGGAAAGGCTGTGGCCAGGAGAACTTGGAGACAGCCTTTGATCCAGCAGCCTGCCTATTTAAATCACAGCTCACCTCCGCTACTGACGCCATCCTCAGCTAATGTAGACAGGCTCTTAAAAAGGAGTCCAAGCAATAGTTCTGCAAACTTCTGTGGACTTTGTGATGATGTGTGGCTGTTTTTGCCCCTTAAAACATCGTTTGTTTGCCATCTCTTTCCTCCTCATCAAAGGTGAATAAAGCTGCTTTTGTTTAAGGGAAACTGACAGACCGGTGAGTGACGTTCCCTTTGACGGCCATTTAGATGGTATGACTCAATAGCATTGCCTGTGGGGGCACACTGACATGGGAGCACCATGAAAGCTCTATGGGGACAGTAAGCTCAATTAACTTGCTATCAGTATAGGGTCCAAGCCTTTGTGGAACTCTGACAAGCTAAATCAAATGCAAAAAAGTTTTTGAAGGGACTGAAAAAGGTTCAGACTCTATTTTAACCAAGTCTCTGGATGCCAAGGTGTCACAGTGAAGGGATGAATTAATGAATTGTGATAGAAAGACTTTTCAGATGATAGTAAAAAGCATAGACATCCCATACCTTCAATTCATTACATTCAATGAATTTAAAATTAACCAGCATAACAGTAAAATATATAAAACTGTTTCATTTCATATATTAGAAATCGTATCATTTTTCTGCTGCAGTTAGTTAGTTAGTTAGTTAGTTAGTTAGTTAGTTGGTAAGTTAGTTAGTTAGTTAGTTAGTTAGTTGGTCAGTTAGTTAGTTAGTTAGCTATGACATTTTGGATGTGCTGCTAGGCTTTTAGAACCGTAGAACCACTTGGAACCAGCATTTATCACACTTATTATATTACATTATTATGATTATACATCTCTGCCAAAAACAAAATAAAATAAAAAATCACAATGATGGTGGGTGCTCTGTGGTCCAGTTCAGGAAAAGACACATCAGTTAGGGAAACCCTTTGAGTTTTGTCTGTGTGACCCCCATTGGGCAGAAAATTAAAGGTGCAACATGTCAGTGAGTGTCCAGGCTGGGTCGGCAGTTTCATTAACCTGTCCTCCTTCCTGTGGTGCAGTGGAGCAGCACTCGCTGTGACCGGCGGCTGTCATGACAGCTGCTGCCGATATCAGCAGCCTGCCGCTGACGTCAAAGACCCACGGTTAGACACCAAATACCTGCCACACCCACCTGCGGGATGGCACTATTAAATAGAACAATTGTGGTGTGTGTGAAACAGAGAAAGAGTGTGAATGTGTGTGTGTGTGTGTGTCTGAATATTGAGGGAGAAAATTGGAGGATTGTGTTTCAATTCAGAGCCAAGTGACCCGCCCAAAAACACTCGACTGGGTCCTAAATCCTCTACTGGAGAGAAGAAAATAGCTGCTCTGATGAAATGGCCTTTCTCTTGTTTTGTTTCCTTTTTGCCAACACTGTATTTCCTACTCCTACTCTTTTCCATATTCTTTCAAGCACTATTGCTTCTAGCAATGTAAAGTAGAATCCAAGGGTGAGATAGTTAGCTCAGATAAGATACAGTTTAGCACAGTTTTGGCTTTGGCTTTTCCATCAGGTCATGTGTTTTTTTTTGCCATTTCATTAAAAAAGTTCCAATGTTGCATTGGTAGATTGATGCTTTCTTGATGTGCTGCTCACACACACACACTCATTCAAGCACACACACACACACACACACATACACACACACACACACACAGCAAGAGGTATACATCCATCTACATCATTTAAATCGTGTTGTCCAGATCTTCATTTTCCCTCAGTATGTATAGTCAGTTCACCAGGCCATTCAATCTGCTCAGTGAATGTGTAGTAAATCATCGTGTGGCTTGACATCCTGCACCCCTTGCTGATCCCTTTACCAGCAAGCAAGGAGAGAAGAGGATAATATAGAGAGGAAATGGAGAGATTTAGTAACAATGAACCTGTTTGTCATGTTCGGGATAAAGACAGAAGAGCCCTCACCACCCGGCCCCCGAGGTGAGCGCCAGAGGCTTAGGGAGAGCTTACCTGGGATGGAAGCGGGAAAAAAGATGGGATTTTTTGCCAAATCTTCCTCTGAGCTCTCACCTCTGGGTGCCAGCTGCTTTGCGGGGGGCTACACAGGATGTAAAATCCCAAAAGGTTGTGGATGTTTTCCAGATTGACTCATCTAGCTAGCAACTGGGACGCTGAGCAAAACTGTGAGCAGCCAGACTGTAACTCAAAACATTCTTAAATGTCAGTCATTGTGTTCCTTCCTTTAACACCCACACCCAGCATTGACCTCATAGAAAAACATTTCTGTTTTAGGCACATTTCTCCACGAAAGACGCAGCTTAAAAAGCACAAAAAGCTCTGTAACTCTGCAGCAGTTGACTCATTTCAACTAATTACTACACAGAAGATTTTAGTTACGTGCTCAGAGAGCCAGTGGGGCTAATTGGCACTGGAAGAAATAATGCCCTCCAGCTGGAAGGAAACACTTTATTTAGAGAGGTAGAAAAAACATTTATTACTTCCTCAATCTATGCAGTGGTGTGTGGCATTAAACTAACCTATCGACTAGCAGCATAAGTGGCTGAGTGCTTCCATTAAGGTCCATGCATGGAGAGGAAGTGCTGTCATTTTGGCCATAAAATGTGACATTTGTAGTGTGCTACATTAGTACACATCGTGTACACATGCTACTGTGAATAAAATGTTTAAAATTTTTGTCCTTTTATAGACTCCCAGAAAACGTGTTCAAATGTAACTATATCTGTAGCCCCATGCTTTAGTAATATCTGTGAAAGTTTGTTTTAAGGGCAGAGAAAGTACAAGATTTTCTAACATTTTTGCATTTTTTCCCCCAACAAATCAGTTAACAGAAAATGTGTTTTTTTTCTATGCATGTTTATGTATGCGCATGCTTGTTGTGCGCATGTGTGTGTGTATGCATGGCCATTTGTGTGTTTGTTCCAATGACATTGCAGGAAAATGCATCAAACAAACACAAGGACAGGGAAATTGCTTAAAAGCCTTTTGGAGCGTGTACTGAATGCATGGTCTGAAACAGATTTCCCATTACTTTGTCAGTTTCTTGTTTTTGAAACTATAATACACCATGTCCCTTTTTTGTTGTTTAAGCACTTTCAAATTTCCATGCTTCAGATGTATATACTGGGGCATAAAGGGGCATAAAAAGTCTGCTAAAAAATGGTATTGTAAAAACTAAGCCCTAGGCAGTATATATGATTCACATTGAACACTTGTTGTTGCTAAGATCTGCAAAGCTAATGGCTTCTCTAGGTAGTGTTGGGTGCATTAAGCCTCCACAGGGAGAAGGTGACTGGAGGTCTATATTCCAAACAAACCAGCCATGACAATGGATTGACAATAAAACACGGTGTGTTTATTTAAGAAAAGTCGTATGCTTTCATAGAAAACTCCCAGATGCCTTAAAAGTAGTTTATGCCTTATGGGCATAAATAAGCATGGATATGGTGTGAACTTAACCTTGGCTGTGACAATGAGGCAGGGATAAATTCTTCATGCCATTTTACAATTGTTTGTGTTTAGGACTGTTATACATCTCAATTTCTAACATTTGTATGTCTCTTTTAAAAGAGACATACAAATGTTAGAAATTGAGATGTATAACAGTCCTAAACACAAACAATT
>CABFOQ010028315.1:6770-24792 GCA_900660455.1 Gephyroberyx darwinii | reverse complement strand
GTGTAGCCGCCTCCGCCCAGCATGAGCAGCGGGAGGTTGAAGGACTTCATGTACTCGACACATTTGGCGTGCCCTGGTGAAAAGCAAGACGTTTGGTGCTTAAAGGACCATGCCAGATTGGAGTTTTTTGCTGATTTCCTGCCCTCCCCTTGCTGTTTAACATCACTGCAGATCGTTTTCCATTGTGTTTATCATGTTATGAGATATGTGCTATTTTTCTTTTACGTTACATTTTGAGGCAAATGCTGTCTAAATATGACGAGTTAAAGAAGAAGGCAGCAAATTAAAGCGATAACTTGACTGGCTGGTGACTGACAGAAGGCGACAGAGAACATGAAGCTGCTGGTTGAGAGATTTATTTTGGAGAGGAAAAAGCAGAAGCTCCCGGTGTCTTGGCCCTTCTTGTTTACAAGCAGAAACAGGAAGTAAGACGACCTGTCTCGCCTCGACTCTCGCAATGTTCCCAAATGCACGCGTTGATATTAAATGGTCAAGCTTCTATCCTGATATTAGCGTTCTGATGCAACTTACCACGGATGGTGAGGTTGAAGCAGCCGAGACGGTCTCCGGAGAGGGAGTCTGCACCGCACTGAAGGACCACGGCACTGGGCTGGTACATCTCCATCACCTTGGCCATCACCTGCAGGGCCAAAGCAGAAAATCACACCCAGAGTGTCAGATAATTCAAGTCAGGTAGGGCTGGAAAACTGTGTACACCCTCCTGTCAATCAAACGTCTTCTCATATATCACTGATCCCTGATGTATTAGTCCATGCTGGACCAGTTTTTAATCGTATAATTCAACAATATTGGAGCATTTGTTATACTTTCAATTCCCCTGAAAGTCCGAGTGTGGTATATTAAGCTCTTCAATTATACATGACCCATGTGACCCAAAACAAAAAATAAGACCGAGACTGAGGCAGCTCTGGTGGGAATAAACCATCTTTGGAAAAATGCAGCGACGAGCAAAGAGGAAAAGAATGGACCGGCCCAACGTTAGAGAGGAAAATCCTTCTCCCGAGTCTCAACGCCAAAAACGTTGTTTTAGTTCCTGAAAGTGAATCATTTTTTAAATAATGACAGTAAGACAGTAAAAGACTTTGTAGCTGCTACTACTTTGAGAAATACTGCACGAAAAAAAAGTGAAAATATATGTTAAGGTGCAAAAGTGCAATAAAATAATTTTATTCCCTGAAATGGAGACAAATAGTTGTGATCAGAACAGTTTATAAAATAATCAGGATTATCATTTTTGCAATAATTGTGCGGTAACAGCATAGCACACTTGTGCAGTGTAACGTATGAAGAAATGTTCAGTAAAATACTCACCGGCTTGAAGATCTGCTCGTATGACTCGTCGTCAATGCCGTCCCTCAGTGGGAAGTTCACAGCGTAGTATTTGCCTTTTCCAGCTCCGATATCCTAAAAACAGAGATATCACAAATACACAAGTAATAATATTTATCAGTTTTTATAGTTTGTGAGTGAAAATGAGCCACAGCTGTTCAACAGGACAGCCTAACATTTATAAATACTGCATGTTATACTTATTGTACAGAACTTTCTCAACTGTTGTTCTTTTCTGCTACTCTATCTCCCTTCTTCACGACTGCCTACAAGCCCTCATACCTGTAAATGTAAAAAATATATATCAACTGAAAAGTGAAAACTCACCCTGAGGTCTCCCGTTCCAGGGAAGTACTCCCCATATTTATGGAAGGACACAGTCATCACCCGGTCTGTGGTGTAGAAGGCCTCCTCGACTCCATCCCCGTGGTGGATGTCAATATCGATGTACAGCACCCTCTGGTGGTACCTGGAGGTAAGGGACAAGACCAGCAGAGCTAGAACAGCCAGAAAGGTTTGGTTACTAGGTGCTACGGAGTCGGGGCTGCCACCCGGGACGTCCCGTATGATATGTAACCGATTCTTAATGAAGCTTTCCTCAACAAATCCACATGAGCTTTCCTCATGTGGATTTGTTCTGTATTTCCCTACTTGATGAAAGTGAGAATAACGTAACTCTGAGTAAGAATGAAACCAGTTTCGTTCTAAAACATGCCTTCAGCAAACTTGATAGGAAAAAATGTCCTCTTTCTTCTTCAAGCCCCGCTATCAAACACTACAGATTGTAAAAATATCAGTGTAAATGGAAAGCCGAATACCCGTGGCTTGCCAGTGCGTGAGACAGTGAATACGAAGTGAACTGCAGTGTGGTGCAGGGTATCTTCTGTCACCTATAGAGGAATATGTGACGTTAAACAACAAGCTTCAGGAAACGGCCACAATCAAAATCCAGCAGCACACAACCGGGACTTCAACTGTATGTCTTCATGAGGTCGTTGTTGTTGTTACTGGAAGTGCAACAAACAAACTACGTGCTGTTGCTTCTTATATTGTGTACAATCTGTCATCGATGCAATTTGTTTGATGATGACAATGACTACTGATGATTGATACTGAACTAAACAATGCTTAACTAATCAGAGGAATGACGACGTGCCCGTCTCAGTGGTTTGAATGATAAAATAATATTTGAGCAGGATAATTATTATACTTCATAACCATGCAGGTCATGTACTTTTATAAACAAGAGAGAGAGAAAGGGAGAGGATTATTCTAACGAGTTTTTCTATTGAATTCTCTTCAAAAGCCATTTATGAAGTTTTGGAGCTTCATTTTAAAGTGTTCGACCTTTAAAATAAGAGGAAATAAGAGCGAGGGTACTTCTAAAGGAATAAATATTGCTGTTGTTGTTTTGCACTGATTAACTGTCCTCAATATTTTTGTTGTTATTGTCAATGGAAAGACTATTTGTCAGTACAAAGCACAAAATCTGGGTATATTTTATTTGCAGTTAGTTTTCTACTTTGACTACTTGCAGTACCATTATACATGCTCACACTGGAAGCAAGAGCATAGGCAGGGGCCCGTTTGTCATCCGTGAAGAGGAATTTGTTTTCACCCCATGGTGTTCTGCTGGTGAGCCCGTAAACAGCAAGAGACAGGAGACCATCGGGAATAAACTTTCTCTCAAATGTCACCAGAACTGAGATTTTAAAGCCGTCTTTCCAAAAATCTCACCTCACCCTCCATCTAGCACCTTTTCAAGTATAAGTGTCAAACCCAAACATTTTTTATTTAATACAATAACTACACAATGTTTCTGCCCTGAGGAAGGATGAGCCTCTAACTGCCTTTGTTAGCTGCAGATTGATGTTTTTGACACGACTGAAGTCCGCTGCATGAAAAGCAGATGCTATCGTGTTTATGACTGAGAGGTCTCCTAAAAACTCACAGAGAGTAATGCAACACTCACTTGAGCAGCTCCAAGATGGCCAGGACGATGTCGTTCACGTAGCAGAACCCAGAGGCCTCAGACTTCTTCGCGTGGTGGAGGCCTCCTGCCCAGTTAACTGCAATGTCGGTCTGCTGTCGGTTCAGTTTCACCGAACCCGCTGTGCAAAGGAGGCATTTGTTCACTACTTTATATATGTGCACATGTAATTGACAGATATATATATATATATATATATATAGATCCATAGGCAGAGACGATACCAGATGCTTTGGACAAGAATACGTTGCCAAAAGCCAAATAAGAAAGCCTGATGCACCACAAAGAAAACGTGGCCTTCAAGAGCCTCCAGTCCAGTCAGCTATGAGAGAGCCACCATTTGGAAAATGTGACACAAAATGTTTGATTGCACATAATTAAAGTTTAATTTAGCCTAAATCACACATGGTAGCTGCAACAGAGCACCCCACTCCCGCTAATTCAGATGAAATTCTGCCGTCAGGTATGGTCACTAGTGGGAAATCTTCTCGGTGCACAGGAAGTGACAAATTAAAACTCAACGGTGAAATACAAAACTTTCTTGAAACAGCAGCAAGCGAACGCTCTGCCCAGAGAACGGAACAGAGTACGCAGTTTACTGACATCACCTTACATGATTTCTGGGTAATGAAGTCCTGCAGACACCCCTCACGGCCATCTGGGGCCACCCAAGTGCCAAGTTGCCTAATACAGCTTTTAAGGTAAGTAACAAAAGGGGATGATGGGTAGGTACATCTCCCCTTGCTTCCCTTCCCTTTAACTTACCAGCAGAGCCCCCGGTGGACAGTTGGCAGAACTCAAACAAGCCATCGAACACTGGGCAGTCCTCTCCGACGTTGACTGTTAGGGAGAGCAAATCAATCAGGTGTAAATCAATCATGAACTCACATTAATACAACAGGAACAAGAGCGTGACAGTAGCACAGCTAATAAAGGAGTAAGTGTCTTATGAGTAGAGGTCCTGACGCAAAATTGCATGACTTTTCCATGACTTTCCATAAAAGTTGGGGCACTTCCATGACCTAGAAATTGATTCCTCCCTGGCGCCATACAATGTATAAAAACAGCTTAAAACCACCATCTAATATGATGAATGTGTGAAACATGTTGTGAAATACATTCTGGTACAACCCTGCAAAGTGACCCGTTTGTAAAATTCCCTGATATTCCATCATTTCCCCCAGAGAATTTATCAAACCCCCTGAGTTTGAAAACACCTCCACGACCAACGCAGGCGTCACTTACACCGCTGCATCTGCTTGCTGAACTCGGACATGTTGTCAGGCCTTATGGATCGGAGGAACTTGATGTAGTCGTCGCTGTGGTATTTTGTCATCTCCTCTGCTGTGGCTTTGTGTGGTCTCTGCAACAAAAACCAAAACAGTCTGACTGAAGATGAGGGTTTCATACATTTTTCATTCACATCCTGTTACTATGCTACTGCAGAGCATCAGGTGATGTAGAAAATATTACAATACAGTGTTGTTAAATAATACAGTGTGGTTAGACACGTACATATATTTCCATTTTCCTGTACAGTCCATAGTTCAGAAGCAGGTTGTGAGTCATACGGATACGATGTGGTTTCATGGGATGTCCTTGTCCATAGTAATAATTTCCTATGTCACCTGCAAAGGGAAACACAACAGGTTTAAACAGGACATACACAAGCATTGGCCAATGTCTTATGAGCATGCAATCAATTTCTGTGGCCCGAAACCAGGTCTCTGGCAGCAATTACATGCCCTACAATGCATTGGCATAGAAGCAATCAGGACAACATGAAATGCAAGAAATAAGAGAGCAGGGGGGGCAGATCTTTAAAGAAAATTTATTTAGTTGGATGTGCAAAAAACAGACTTCTTCAACCCTTAAAAAGTTAACCTCCAATGACATTATGTTTCAAGAGGGATGCATGAGGTGGCAGCTTTAAAGCATAATGTATACAGAATTGCGTAATATTTTATGTGGCCTTATATATTTATATTTTCTGCAATGCTGAATCTGGATCTAAGGATTTGCAAACATCACTATATAATCAGGGTTCTCCGTTAGGCACTGAAGTAGCCAGACAAGCCAAACCGTGTTAAATAAAGTTGAGTTTTTCAATGTCTAGGCCAGGTGAGGAGGCAAATCAGCACAGGTAGCCCAACCCTGACTGTGTTGTCTAATACTATTTAAGATATGGCAAAAATGAAATAGCACATATCTAATAATAGTCCTTGCAAAAACACACCCACTTGCATGCCATCCACCGTGAGAAACAACTTCACACAGGCCGGTGTTATTTCTATGATCTTAATCAACAGCTTGGTCAATATTTGTGTACTTTCCCAAAGCTACAATTACTGGACACTGTGATGCCACCAAGTGACACTTTTTTTTGGCACTGCTCCACTGTAAGAGAGAAGAAAACCGGCTCTGCAGGTACTGTGACAAACAGATGACAGGTTCTCCCTGTAGATGGATTCTTCCTTAATTGGCCTGCGTCAGGGCGGTTTCCCCTCCTGTGAAGTATTGCTCACCTGGACGCAAAGAGGCGTAAACACGGAGTCCACTAAGTGTGCAGTTGGGCCTAATTACACTGTAAATTAAACCGTTGAAAATGTCGATTTATTTATTGTTTATTTTTTAGTTTAGATTGTCTGGGGTCTGAATTTCTGTGAGGATAGTTCTTGTGACTGTTCAAGTCTACAGGAATAACACGTGAGTTTTGTTTTGGGGTGTACTTAACGGCAAAGCCTGATTCACGGTTGCTGATGATGATAAATAGTGTTTGACACCAGAGAGCCCATTCATCTCAGGTATTTTCTAATTTGTTTTTACGTTTGTTTTATTATCACTGATATTTTACACGAGTTTGCAAGGTGCATGTAACGTTAGCTGTATTCTTTGTATCGCAAGTCAGGGTGACGTTAGTTAGCGCCCAGGCCACACAAGCGATAGTTATTAACACCTAGCTTGCGCGTTAGCTAAACTAGCTTGTGTTAGCCGTTCTCAACAGTACACACTCACTAGTGCTAGCTAACCAGCTAGCGTTAGCCTGCCAGATGCTCCACACACTCAGACGCCAGGATGTCCCATACCGTCGTAGTAGTAGCACACCTTCTTCTTAGTCCCGCCTGCAGTCGTGTAAGCCATAGTTGAAGCACTTTTTTAAATAAGTTGGTTTGTGATCGTTTCAGCTGATGAAGAAGAGCGTGGACGGGATCTACGGTGGAGAATAAACCGATGGAGCGTTGTTGAATGGGAGGCGCAACAGCGAGGGGGCGGGGGCCGGCGGTTGTGTAGTGGCCCTGGGGCCCCGACGGCGGAATGGACGCTTTACAAGTCAGGGAAGGCGTCAATGCTGCTGCAGAAATCACAGCACACGACGACTCCTGCAAACCCGACGATGTGAGGTTCAGAGGATAAACGCATGACGGATGTGTCAATGAAAGTAGAATAGACCTGGAAATCTGTATCACGTGGTTTATTAAATACTTGGTCTCTGGTAGCTTCAACTAACTGAAGGCGCGAGGCCACATGTTTACGTGTGAGTCTTGTACAGTCACACAACACTAGATGTCAGCATCACCTTGGAGCATACTCCATCTCTTTACTCTTAATCTGCTATCCCTCTCTTTTATTGCTAACTCAAATTAAAGTGTCACAGAAACTGAAACCAGGCAAAAAAAAAGTGATACAAATCCGTTTTATGTTTGTGTTCAAATATAACACGGTTTATAAATGTACTTCTGTCTCCAATGTGATTTTAATGTAGGTGTAATCAGATGAGTAGCTTCAGGGTTGGTGTTATTCACTGTTTATTTAAGTGGATTTTCAGAAACTGGAACTATTTTGCCATAAAATTATTATTATTTATTGTTATTTTGAATTAACCAACCCTGCTATAAATACAGCTATGCTTCCAACCTTTGAAATATTATTCTTGTTCCTATGCTTTGGACTTTACCCCAGTGTGGTGTGGTAAAGTCAATAAAGTCAACAAATAAATCAAGATATTCTATTCTAGTCTGTGTATGGCTTGATCAAGTTAAATGAAGAAGTGAAACCAAAGAAAACAATAAATGAACTGACAACTGTTTACATGTTCTTTAATTAAATCTTTTTTTTTCTTTTTTAACAACACACTTGTGATACAGAATGCATATTTGCACATAAACAGACAAATTTGCTAATCATCATAGAATAAACAGTTGGTTTGACGAGAATCATCAGATGAGTTTTTACTATGGCTTTTTGCCAAGCACATTGTAAACCAATGTAAAAGCCGTGGAAGGGGGGGTAAGCAACAGAGTTACAATATAACACAAGCTCAAGTCTTAACTGCTTGAAAGTTTTGGACAAGGTTTGATTCAAGCTTGAAACACTAGATCCTATTCGTATGAGTCTTTTATGTTCTTCAGGTTGGGTACTGTTGTTTTGAGGAACAAGAATTAAAGGCGGTCATCAGATATTGGACTAACCACAGTATTTATTGGAAATAAAATATATGGCTTTGAATGAAAAAAGGACAAGAAACACAAGAACCTACAATGTAACAATGGTATCTTGATTGCACATGCAGGTAGGATGAAATAAACAGTGTGATGGGAAACAAATGTAACACGTATGTTGCTTTACCAAATATTACACGTTTTGTCTTCATTCATGGTGTTTTATCATGAAAAGGCATCACACTTAAAGCTTATCATAACAGCATGAATGTTGGGGGTTTCATCGTCTTTTGGAAAGCAATATATGATAACGTAAAAAAAATAATCTCTTTAGTTTATCACACACTAAAGTATTGGGTTTTTTCATGGGGAACAATGACAGGTGAAATATTTTGCAAGTGCTATAAATTGAATCATTTTGTCAAACCATCAAACTATTTCCTTTTACCTTCACACACTTAAAAACAAACATACATCAACTTCCTTTGATATTTGGTCACATTGTCATTCTTGTATTAAATTCAATCAAAGTGCTATTCATATCTTGAAGTTGTCGAGCTTGGCATTTTAAAAACGCGAGCCGAACAGCCTCGTTGTAGAAGTTCAAAGCTCATCATGGCCAGTTGAATGTCCTACCAGTGATCTGGTAAAACTTCTGATTGAAGGGGTGAAAGAACTTCTGCAGTTTCGCCACCACTGACGGGTCCACCTCTGGATGGATGCGCCCCTTGCTGCCTGCCAGGCACTTGTTGAAGACAATGTTAAATCGCAGACAGTAAAATCCCCTGGTGGCGTTGAAGTACAGGTTATATTGACTGATCCTAGACGGGAGGTTGAGAAAGCGCTCAACCAGCTGCAGCTCTGGCAGCGGGTCTGTGATGAGGCGATCCCCATCTACGATGTGGAACTGTTCCACGGGGAAGTACTTCAGCCAGCGCTCCAAGTGTTTGGTGTAGATGCTGGTTCTCACCGCTTTGTACTTTGTGTTCACCTCACAGGTGTTGGCGTCGATGGCCAGCTTCTCGAACTTGTGGTAGGTCTTGTTTTTGCGCTCCTTGCCCTCCAGCACCTGTGTGTAGTCTGACACGGCTCTCGTGGTGGGTTCGCGCACAATGATCAACAGCTTGATGGAGGAGTTCATCTTGAAGATGCGCTCGGGAACCTCCTCGGTGATGAAGTAGGCGGGGCTCTTCTCGATGGTAATCTGGTGGGGGAACGAGAAGGGCATTTTCCCCCTGTACCAGTCGATGCCCCGAGCGTAGTTTTGGTCATTGTCAAAGAAGTGGATCTCCTGCGAGGCCTTGACCACTGCCGGATGCAGGTTGAGCATCTCCAGTAGGGCGCGGGTGCCCCCCTTGCGCACCCCAATGATGATGGCCCGAGGCAGCTGCTGTACCAGGTGGTGCAGGCGGATTTGCTCCTTGGTGGCATTGCCCTTGCGGAGTTCATGGAGCAGGCCACGCTTAAACTGCAGGGTGCGGAGAGGGATTTGCTCTGGCTCAGGAGGGGCCAGTCTGCTCTCGATGGGGCAAATGGGCTGCAGCCTGAATGAGGAAAAAAGAAAATGGATATGTAATGAAAATATCTCATTCATTTTCCATACCTGCTTATTCCTCAGGCTCACTGAAGCCGTTGGCAGGGAAACAGCCTGGACAAGTTGCCAGTCCATCACAGGGTGATCACATAGACAGACCAACACACTCATGCTCGCATTCATACCTCAATTTAGAGTCTCCAATTCACTTGACCTGTCTTTGGACTGTGGGAGGAAACCCACGGGAGCATGGAGACAACATGGAAACTCAGAAAGGACCAGGACCTTCTTGCTGCGAGGTGACAGTCCTAACCACCGATTTCTTTATTTACATGGATTCTTAACTTGATATGAAATAAAATGTCTAGTTTGGTTAAAATCGTAATCTGAGAGATTCTTATTTTTGGGATTTTGTCTCCATCTTTGGTGCTCAGTCTCATTCCCATGGTGTTTCTACACTGCACTTCCCAGAGATCACCTGTCAATCAAACAAGTGTGTCCAGTACTGTGACGATTGGATTCTCTGTTGAGTTTCTGTAGGTGGCGCTCTTTTCTTTGCCTGTTCAGTCATGGTGGCTATCGCTGCTCATGCTAACCACACAGCTCTTCTATTTATTACAGACAAGCTACTGTTGCTGCATCACTTCCTGTGCATCACTTCCTGTGCACTAGTAGAGACCTACCCGCCGTCGGTTGTTTAGAATAGTAAATATAGCAAATGTAAAAGCTTTTATGAACTGGGTTTAGGTTGAATCAGCAGTGGTGTCAATCAGAGAGTAGCAAAACAGAAACGTATCTGATAAGGTCATGGATAAACCAATGTAGTGTTCAGTATGTGGTAGCGGTCACCCACCTATCCAAGGTCCCAACCCTGGCCACAAGATAGAGGAGACTTCCGATAGCGAGGCTGCCCAGAACGAAGAGCTTCTGTCTCAGCAATGCCTGCTGTTTGAATAGCATGGCCCTCCATCAATCTTCAGGACTGCGTCTTCAGCCTGCGGAGAGGAGAGCACATAAACCACTAATCACCACAGGAAGAGAGACAGCCTAATGTTTATTAACACACACTCGATCAAGTCTTACAAGTGATTAAGCCACACTCACAGAAGCCTGAAAAGTGCTGCAGTGCCATTAGAGGAAATGCCCACCCACCCACCACTTTGTAAAACTTTATTTATTTATTTCTGCCAACTCCAGAATCAAATTTGATCTAATGTATGGGCAGCCCGCCTACCGTGAGTGCCTGCTTCGGAGACTGTGGATGCATAATATGGAGCGCAGCCACAAATCAATGTTTAGGTCTGAGTCTAACCCTAAAAAATGACGATGGAGACAACTGTTCAATTGTCAAACTCCAGGGATGCTGAGGTGAGTGCTGGAAGTTGTCAATCTTGCAGAATGCTGCAGAGGGAGCAGTTTATCCCAAATTGGGCCGGCATCACCCTCCCAGAGAGCTGATGTAGCTTAATGTGCACAACAAAGAAAAAGTCATGCTGTTGAAGGTAAAATATTTCTCCACCAAACTATTTTATGAGGAATACAAAATGAATTCCCAGCGGAGGCGTACAGACTCTGAACTCATTCTTTTCATACTCCATCTGTTGTTTCATATCAGAGCTAATTGTACTCCCAGGAGCATTCATCTTGTTTTGTTTTCTTCCAGAGTTCAATAAAAAAAAATACATACGCATGAAGTGATATCCAATATTTACAAGCTTTACAGCCTTTCCATCCATCATTATATCAGTACATTTAAGCAACCCTTGTGCATCGTACTTCACTATCTCACACACTTCAAAACTACTTTTCAATCTCAAACTATTTTAATTACTGATATTTACTTTATCACTTTGTTGAAATGTTTAACTAAAGATTCAGAGTCAAGTCGTGATTTACTGAAGTATATTTAATAACAAAAAGCTGAGCTCAGGATCCCACAAGGTAGATCTCTACCAGAGAACTATCTGAACAGTGATTATAAAGAGGGAAAAACAGTTACAGGGGTAGTTTCTAAAACATCTACAAGGTTATTATCAACCTAGACTAAACAATATGTACGGTACTGAAGGTTTCTTGAATCTCTTCAATATGGGTAATGCAACAGTTAGCATCACCTCATACTAGCACTAGAGATGTACTACATACTACTAGCACTAGAGATGTACTACATACTAGCACTAGACATACTAGAGATGGGTACAACACAATCATATTACTCAGAAAGGTTGGGATATAGTGATTAAGACAATTTCTACCACACCCATACAGATAAAAAGATGTATGAGACCCGTAACGTTATGTGGATTATGATGCCGGTTCATGACTCTTTTGACCTTCAAAGAAAATAAATCATTCATCTCTTCAGCCAAGAGGGGGCAGTACTTCCTTTTTTTACAGTTGGATTACAAACATAATTGCCTTTCATTGTAATTAAGAAAAAACATTCTTCACTTTTTTTTGCAAGTAAATATCTGAGACCTTTCCTGGATCAGTAAATGACGGAGTAACAGACCCAGACAGAAGTCACAGCACTACTTCAACTTTATTCTAGTCCAGTTTCTAAACTGCTTACATTGGATGGCCAATGTATTACAATAGAGGCGGTCCACTACAGCATCTAATAACCAAGTGGAGAGCTTTTGACCCCGTTGTGACTGGAAAACATTTAAGTCATATTGCCTTGCCGCGACTTCTGAAGGGAGACCAGCAGAGCAATTGCAGTTTCATCAGTCTGACAATGCAGAAGAATAAACCCACTTAGCCAGGGGCCAGCCCTGTGTTTCTGGACTCCCATTTAGAAAATAAATGTTTTTCATTACAGGCTGTATCTCTGAGACACGAGGGAGTCGTTCACAGATCCTGCCCTGCAAAAAAATATCCATAAGTCATTTAAGTCTACTGTTGAGTTTTAAAACTGTATATTTTTCTTTTTTCTTGAATCAAGTGACATTATTTTTATAGTATTAGAATAATCCACTTTATTTCAAGTATTCCAGGGATATGAAGGTAAATTTTCTTATACCAACTGGCAGATTTTTTCACTTGTTCGAAGGAAAACAAGCTTTAAGACTCAATACTTGACAAAATAACTCATTAAATGGATTTATTTGTGTATAGAAGAACTTTCCGTCCCACGGGCTCTTTGATTTTCAGATCCTCGTAGCATCTCTCGCTGGCAACCAGACTCTGTTATATTAATGAATAGCGACTAGGAGTTGCTGCACTTTATTTATGACTTATTTATAAGCATACACAGAAATTAAGTGTTTACCGCTGTCAAGGAGGTACAACCACAACAGCTGTGCCAGGACTTGAGCACAAGAGGGGGGCCCATGCAGAATGATCAATTATGGAGCGGTTATGTTTATATACTATGCACGGGGCCAAAGCATCCATTTTTGTCCCGGGACCTGGAAAAGTCTGCAGTGGCTCTGGCAGTTTGTATCTCTCCCAGAGTGTGTGTGGTATATCTGAGTGTAGAAAGACATGGCGGGGGGGTGCAAGGATGTGTTCAACAAACGGATTAAACTGGTCTGGAAAATAGTTTTGACACATGAGCAGCTTTTTGGAACTGAGCTTCAAACGTTGAAGCTGCACTAGGCAACTTTCCCTACTTTGTTGGCGGCAAATGGCAGTGAGAGGTAACTCTTTGAAAACCGTTTGAACTTCAATACCCATAAATCCTGTAACGCGACATCAGTAAACTGCGCCCGGCGCGCTGATGTTTACCGACCTGGCCGGCGTGTGATGCTTTAAACCAAAGGATACCAAAGGGATGAGAGAGGCAAGACTTCTAACGTTGATCAGTCCAGCTTTCTCTCTCTTCTCATGAAGGCGAGCGCAGAGAAGCATCATTACAGTTTGAGATGAACTGCGTGCTCGACGTCTCGCGCGATTAAGACGCACAGACGTTCCTTTCCCCATCTGTTTCAAACTGTGTCTGTCTGTTGTGCGGTTCGGACGTGATGCGTCACTCTCGCAATGAATCCCATTCGTTCTCGTTGGCTAAGTCGTCCCATGCATCCTCGGTTGTCAAGTAAACTTCCAGGATTTTTATCCATCATCCATCCTCCATCCTTGTGTTGTTTTGGCTGCAGCGCGTAATGGAGGACACAACGATGCGCAAGAAGTGTGGATGGATATGGAATGATGTTGTTACTTGTCAGTACGTAAACACAAGAAAAATGACAGTAAAATCAGTTAGGCTATGTCAGCAAATGAGCTTTTGCAACTCAAACGGTGCACGTGAACATGAAAGTAAGCCTGTTTGTATACATGTTATGATGAATGTCGTGAATTATTTTCTTCCTGTTACTGGCAAAATGTTTCTTAGGCCCAGGTCTGAAATGCTGGCTACGCCCCCACCAGGAAGTAAAGAGTTGAAAGGCCTTGTACATAAAGCATCAGAGATGAACCTCTGAGATCATCTCCTTGAAGGACTTGAAGAAGATGCTTTGATCGAAGTGTCACCGGCAGAGAAAAACAAACGACGACAACCTTTTTTCCACAGATGCTAGGTGTCACGCGGTAAGCAGGGAGGTTTCTCGGCAAAGGGAGATAAAATTGTCCGCAGACACTTTTTCAGATTAAAGCGCGCTGTCGGTAACAATCTTGCGAGGGATTCTCTCTCCGCTGTGCAAAGTTTCCGATGAGATAAATGAAATATCGCTTGAAAAGTTTCTCGCCGTTTGGAGAAAAGTTTCGGTGGCGCTTTGAGTTAAAAAGCAGTTTAACAGACAGCGGGGGGAAGTGACATGAGCGCAGGGGAGTCTTTGCAAGACTACTACGACAGAGCCTAGTGTAGATTTTTACATCAAAGCAGCAATATCCATAATAACGGCAACAGAGACTGCCTTCCTCTGTCATTTTTTCATTTTCTCTCATCTCGTGCTCGTGACCTCCGCCGTCTCGGAGCGCCCTGATTTCCTGAATGTTTACTGCACTCAAAAACGGATGAAAATGCAGAGCAGGTAATTGGTTTTTACACAGTTTTGACCGACACGTGTCACGAATGATCAATCACACCAGAGCTTACCAGCCTTCTGGGCTAATGGGCTGAGAACAAGCGCTGCAGAAAACGATTACAGAACACACTGCGCGATTATGAAATGCTGACCTTTTTTTTTTTTTTTAAGAGTGTAATTAAAAAATAGAAAAGTGCAATTCTTTGCCGTTTACGGGAAAACAACTATAATTGGTTTCCATATACTGCGTCATGGAATACAACCATGCGTGTTTGACAGAAAGTGCTTAAACACAATGACATTAAATAAAAACCTGTTTACTTATGGGCGGTGCTCGCTGTGCAGCGCTGCACTAATTATTTGCAATGCACCGTTCTAATTTCCAGAACAGTACACTGGGGCACCGGTAAAAATAGATCACTGCAGTTGAGGTCTCAGTAGATTTCCCGTTCTGTTAGCTCAATGTAGAATCGAGAAGGCTGTTGTTATTGTTATTACCGCCCCCACCTACACACACATAAACAGGCTGGCCTGGGGACTTGGTCACGGGGATAGCAACAGTCGCAGTACTGGCAGCTGGGTAGTGTGACATGGAAAGCTTTGCCAGCATACGGCGTATTGTCCCCACATCTAGATCAGATCAGTGCCATTTTCAACACTTCAAATAATTCATTGAAGAACTTTGTGTTGCTCTTCCTTTATCTGTATTGTTGTTCGACATGAATAGGGGCTCAAAAATGTCCAGATGGATAGCTGGGAGCATTAGAGAAAGGAAATAAGCACCAAGAAGACTGATGAAAAAATGTCTCTATTTATGTGTGAAAACAGGTTTCCTTCCTCCCCCAAATGACTCATGTTCAAGGCACAACAACAGCGTTGCCACACCGCGCCGAAGTCCTATCTCGGTTCACGCTTATCGGATGTAACAACTAAATATTTGAGTTCATAGAGACATATTTCGAGGGCGTGCATTCAGCTGGGTGATTGACTCCACATCTGTTATTTGTGGAGGCAGCCAGGCAACAACTATAAATGCCAGTCACCACACTCTACTTCACACAGCCCTTGCAAATACTACCTTCTGACAGAATTGGTGCAGACTCCAAAGAATGGCTTGGATCAAAAACGAAGTTACCCATTCATCAAAGGTGTTTACATGCACCAAAAAAAAGCTAATAGCACGCGCTTGGCTCTTTGCTAATGAAAACCCATTCTGAGAAGTTTTATGGAGACAGACAGCAGCGCCATTATAGTCCATAATGCTGGGTTGAGTCAGCTGAGGACAATGTGGAGGGATAAAAGAGAGAGAGAGAGAGAGCAGAGAGTATTGATGAATAATTCACCACTATGCGCTTTATTATCGTTATTGATCTTTTCTTATGCACAAGGGAATGATTCTGCTGTTCACTCTGGAGCCCCGCCCTCTTCTGTCCTCGATCCACTCCCCTCCTCTAAAACCGTGCGTCCATTTTGAGATATTACACCTACATTATTTATCACCCGTCGCTGCCTATCCCTTTGTCTTGAACTCTACTCTGGCGCGCCGTCTTGTTTGTGTGCCTCTGCCATTGTGCGCTATGAGAAACGTCTCGGTGGTTGTGCCTGGTCTCCCGAGGTTTCGTCACATGAGCGCGATGTCTTAAAATGAAAATGCTTACTCTGTGCATGAAAAGGGGTAGAAATGCACTACGTGGCCAAAAGTATGTGGACACCTGCTCGTCGAACATCTCTATTTGAAAACCATGGGCTTTAATATGGAGTCGGACCTCTTTTCCTGCTATGACAGCCTCCACTCTTTCTGGGAAGGATGTTGGAACATCGCTGTGGAGATTTGCTTCCATGAGCAACTGAGGTGTTTCACATGATTTCAGAATAAAATACACCTGATCCCACAGTTGGTTAGTGCATTCCCAAAGTAAGACTACACCATGAAGACCAAGGACAAGGCATTGAATATCCCCCGGAGCACGGTAAAGCCCATCGTAATGGAGAGAATATGGCTCAGCTATGAATCTGCCTATCACAGACTGTCCTCAAAAAGTAACCAGGTGAGACGGGCCCTAGTCAGAGGGCCAGCAAGAGGCCTATGGCAACTGAAGGAGTTACAGTCTTCCACGGCTGGGATGGGAGAAAGTGGGCATGGGACGACGATAGCCCAGACACTTCACAAATCTGGGCTTTATGGGAGAGCAGCAAAAAGTAAAGCCCTTGTTGAAAGAAACTCACATAAAATCTTGGTTGGAGTTTTCTCTGAGACTCTGAGACCAAGTGGAAGAAGATTCTATGGTCTGATGAGACTAAATCAAACTTTTTGGCCTCAACACTGAGCGCTGTGTTTGGTGCAAGCCTCACACCGCACATCAGCCTAAGAAGACCATCTCTACCGTGAAGCATGGTGGTGGCAGCATCATGTTATGGGGATGATTCTCTGCAGCAGGGACTGGAAAACCCACAAAGATAGAGGGCAAAATGAATGGAGCACAAGTACAGAGACATCCTACAGAGTACAAAAAACCTAAATTAAATCCATTTTGATGTTGTAACACAATAAAATGTGTAAAATCTTGCAGGTATTGTCACATAATCCAGTTATATCCGCCTCCATGCTTCTCATAATACACAGTGATACTGGACCTACACACAACAGCACGTCACTGCACTTTACCAGGCTTCAAATATCCGGATCTGAGAAGTTTGTCTGCATTTCAAAGTGCATCTGTGAAGTGCCTCTCCTGTCCTTGGAGTGAATGACGAACTCTCACAGCATGATAAAACAGTGCTGTCACAACATCCAAAAAGAAAATCAACACATCCAAAGGGGACTTGTGTGCCAGCGTGGCTCGGCTACTGAACTAGATTACCTCTCCGGCTTTGAGAGTAGCTGACCTCGTATGTAAGCCCCGCGCGAACGCTGAACCTCGCTTTTCACCTCCGAACGAGATGTAACGAGACGGGGTTTTCAAATCCAAGGTGGCTGATGATTACTAAGTCTAACAATGAGCCAGGAAGTGCCTCGTACACAGCCCTGATGTGGCAGCGGAGGGAAGCAGTGGGTGGAATACAACAAAAGGAACGAATGACTGTTGTGTGACCTTCAAACAACAAATAAGATGACAATCTTAAACTCTTAGCAGTGCGGTGCGGCACAGCTCCCACGTACACACACACACACACACACACACACACACACTCCTTCAAGAGGAATGACAAGATATTTCCTTTTAGGAGGTGTAGCAACACACTGGTGACTAAATATCACTTAAAACAAGAAGTTGCAATCGTCTTTCCTTTCTACTTTCTCAGTTTGAGCAAATGCCAAAAGGGAATAAAAACATTCCCAAATTCGGTACAGTCCTTTTGTCACACTCATTTGTCGCTACATGACACATGCTTTTCCAACCATCTTTGCCCATGCCTCTCTATTTTGAGGGGAGTCACAATGCTGCTTCCATGTCACATCTTTCCCTGTACATGGTGCCAACTAACAAGATTAAGTAGAAACGCCTGTTTTGCCTTCAGAGTTAAGTGCACTAATGGGATTTGTTAGCAGAGGGCATGTGATATCCGTAGGTGAATAGGGAGGTGTTGGCGAATGTGTGTGTGTGTGTGTGTGTAGGAAGAGGAGGAGGAGGAGGGGGCCGGTTCTCTGTTTCCACCACTGGGAGAATCCTGAATCACATCAGGTAGAAACATCTGCTAGAGGAGAGGCCTCCAGAGCAGCTGTGCTCCTCAACCAGCTGGTGAA
>CABFOQ010028314.1:23655-41239 GCA_900660455.1 Gephyroberyx darwinii | reverse complement strand
ATGAGGAGGTCTTTGTATTGGTACACGCCCCGGGGCTATGTTTGCTATGCACTGGTTTATCCAAGAGGAAGAATAGCTGCAGGACAGGATTTAGCCGGCCAGTGCAGTAAGCAGCCTTCTCCACACGGGTCACTGCTCTGCGCATTCACTGGATGCCAGGGTGCTGGAAAACTGTCAGAGGGAAGCGTTGTATCAGAGGCTACACACACTGAGTTTGAATGCTCCCCTCTTTTTTCCACTCCCACTGCACAACGTGTTACGGCATGCCCAGCACTGTTCAGTACATACAGGCCTAAAGGACAAACTTGTTATGATGATGGGATGTAGAAATAGCTCTTGCCATTGGAGCATGACGTCAAAGTGGACTGAGATGGCAAGTATGGCTCATTTCTGTTCATTCAAGCTCCTACGGGTTATATATATATATACATATATAATTATATACACTATATTTACGTTAGAACCCTATCCCCCACACCTACGGAGATTTCTTTCTTTCTGCTGCCGTCCTGCTCTTTTCTTGTGTAACCTTGTTTCTGTGTCTTGAATTTTGAAGCACTTTCTAAACTTTCTTTTTGTAGGGAAGAGTAATATAGTGGGATCCATAAGTCTTAAGTCCACTGTTTTTATCATTTATCAAAAGTGAATACATTTTTTTTACTCAGTTGATACTCAGTTGAACAAGAATACATTATTTAGATTTTTTAGATTAGTTTTTAGATCCTTGAGAAACGCTCGTATGAAATTGAAATATATCTGAATACCTTGTTCGCACCATTTGGTAAGGTTTCCTCAAATTGTTGTCCCACCTTATATTTCATTCAGATATTAACATGTATGTTCCTGATGCACAGACTGAATTGTTTTGGTCTTTTAACAATGTAATACCAGATATTGGCTAAATTAATATGGTCCTGCTAGTGCTTTAACTTTGAAAAAAACCCGACTTCTGTTGAGAAATATTATATCATTATGTATGTATATATAATTATAATATATTATTATGTATTATGTAATCTTATTGGAGAAATATCATTTGACTAAAACATTTTATTCGTTTTTGATAAATGAAGAGTTCTCTGTAGCGGACTCAGACTTTTGGACCCCCCATCATATGTATACAGTACAATTGTAAGAGAGAAAAGTGAGAACGTTTGAATGGATAGAGAACAACATTAAATTAAAATGACAACCCTTAAATCATACTCAGATAGTAGTGGATGCTAGTCATGGATGTGTGCTCCCAGTGGTCTGACCGTTTACATGTGATGCCTCAGGTACGGCATCAATCTGCTCTAGACATGAGGAGGAGAAGTCATACAGGCTGTGGGCATCAATCTGCCATGTTGGCTTGATTGACTTATGTCATGATGCACTCTATCCAAGCACACACATTCATTCGCTGCCCTGGAGGCGGGGCAATAAACAGGATCAAATACTTACAATAACAGCCTTAAGATATGTGTGCATACTCCAGCAGTCATCTCAGTAGGTTTACAACAGGGTTCCCACAGCCCTTGAAAGTCCTTTAACATTTGTGGATAGAATAAGGCCTTAAAGGTTTTTGAGAATGGATTGCATTGATAGCACCGATGCTCTCTGGACCTCTCTCCATCCTAGGATTCACACTTCACATCCTTAGGATATTTGTGTTGAAATAGCAGCAGTTTCTTGACATGCCAAATTTGAATCCTTGAATTTCACCAAACAAGACCTTATGCAATGAAAAATCCTTGAATTTGAAAGTGAGTGTGGGAACCCTGTTAGAATTACAATCCATCAGTCATGAACTGTAATTGACAGAGCATTTATGCTTAGATTTTTTAAAGATATTATTCAGTGATAGGAATGTCTTTTAATGCCACCAGTTATTGTCTCCTTCAGTGAAATGGTCAAATGGTCTCCTGTCCCTGAAGCTCACACCAAGCCATGCAGCCTCCAACTATTGTGTAGTTGTATTGGAAAGGCACCATCATATCAAACTCACTGAGGAAAATCCCACTTTCAGCTCTTGCTCAGTGATCCCTCGTGCTATAAATCATTTTGCGAAAACATTTATTCTATCAAACTTGAAGAACTCGCAGCACTCGCTTAGTGCCACATTAATCTAGCTACTAACGTTTTGGTCCTGCAGGACTTGGTCAGAGTAGACTGAAACCAAATATGTATAACACAAGGGATAGCTACATCATATCCTGTGTGCTGGTAAATTGACAGCACGTTTGAGGTAAGTATGTTACTCCATACAGTAAGAACAGAATTAGTGTGACTGGTTTTAATGAGTCCCTGTGTAGTCCATCACATCTTCATTAGGTTCTAATTCACTGGTGATAGTCCTGTGGACGTATCCGGAAGGTTGCATCCATTTAACTACACTAACAACTTACACCTCGGATGATGCAACATGTCCCCGGCTCGTAATTTAACCAACAAATTATCCATCTACTGCATCTCCTGGGGGGGGGGGAGATTCATTATCCAATTTAGCGTGCTTGTGGAATGGCCGATATCAAGTGATAAATGAAGAGTGTCCGGGGTGACGACAGTTTTACGGCGGGTAGAGAGAGTGCAGAACCTGTCGCTTCAATGTCCGGATTTAAAGGTGTCCGTTTGGGTCGGCTTGTCTCTCGTTTGACAGCACGGTGCTGTATCTGTCAGCGAACCTCGTGATACCCATGAGGCCGAGAGCGTTTTTGTGCTCCCGTCGTAAGCCGAGTCCATTGTGATTCATGAGGGGCTTTTTGGGGGGTAATGATGAAATATATGACTGTGTCTGAAGTTAAAAGGAAGCAATTAACGCCTTCCGCAGAGTTCAGTGGAGATAACAAAGTGGACGTTGACGTAGAGAATTTGTTTTGTTTATTTCGCTGATGATGCCTCAGTCTCACACCCTCTCTTGCTGTCTCCCTGTCAGGTTTATTGCGGGCTCAACCTTCAGTGCAAGGCCGGCCTTTATTATTTTAATAAATTGCCGGCATGAAGGGAGCAGCGGTGCATGTCTGATACGTGTCCCTTCCTCTTCCCTTCCTCCCTCGCGCTCTCTCTTTCTCACCCACTCCCACTGTTTTTTCCTCTGGCTCTCCCTCTTGCTTTCTCCTCCCCACCTGCTGCCTGAAATTAAACATCTTCTGGAGGCTGTCAGTGAAACGGCATTTGCAGCTAGACTCCTCATCATAGGTGGCGGGCTTGCCTGGGGGAATGAAAGGCAGATGCATGCATAAAAAGAGAGAGGGGAGAGGAGAGCATCCTCCACCCCAGTAGACGGATGTGTTGCTCCCGCTAAGCCGGCGGTCATCAGTCGTAGGGGCCACCCGGCCTCTCGCGGCGGCCTCAGACAGCACAGACACCCACAGACGATAGATGACCGTGAGCGGGGGCAATGGAGGCGGTGGTGAAAGATAGCCTGCTCTGACGCCACCGGTCATCCATCACCACCGGCCACCCTGCAGTACTGTCCTGAGAGAGAAAACAGGGCAACAGCAGAGGCTTGAATTGGTGGCACAGTCTCTTCCACAGCCTCAGCGTAAAGGTGTAACGTCTTGGCTTATCGCTACGCTCTGACATCATACATCGATGGAGTTTAATTTTCATCCAGCAAGCTCATTTGGTCCACATTTTGCGTTCACTTTACATAACTGTTTTATATGGCAACAAAAGGTACACTTTTTGATCATGTGTTGGATTTTATGGGTCCTGTGGTTGCAAATGCGCCTCTAAGCAAAGCAAATCTCTTGGCCTGGGTTTTATGATTCAGAGCAGAGTTAGTCGGGAAAAATCCAAATGCATAAATGAACACAACTGGCTGTGACAAGCGGCTTATCTTCTAAAAATAGGACACTGTCTCTGATGTGATTATGGTCTTTTGTTTAGGTCTCCCTTTTTCTCGCTCCGAACATCAGGAGAACGTTGTGGTAGATACGCATGTACTGTTCTTCTGCGAGGCTAGGTCTTATCTCTAGCGCTAGCCTTGGCCCCTGAACACACCACCCATGACCCTATTGCAAAGAGAGGAATTGGAGGGGAGAGAAATGCCTTGGATGTGATTGGTTGGACTCCCTTGCTGCTATTCTACAGCCCAAGGTCTAGTGATAGTCTGAGTAATTGCAGGTCTCCTCAATGTTCTGCCTAACTACAGCTGAGGTCAGCAGAGAGTAGGAGATGAAAGCATAAAAGATCCTCTTACAAGCCTAAATTACACTCTGTCACACAAGAAAACAAACATACCAAACTCTCAAGGCTCACGAGGTTCATGAAAAATGGTGAAAAGCGAATAAAAGGACAACTGAGTTGCTTCCAGTGTCTGAGTGACACCAGTCAGGCTTATGCAACCGCAGTGTTCAGCGATTAAACAGCCCGATTCCTCCAGATGATCTGGTGATTCAGCTCAGCATTGTCACCCTCTTAACGGCTCCACACAACAGTTGATTCATGTTCCCCTCCCATGAATACTTGGCTCCTGCTGCCAAAGTGAAGAACATGTTCATCTGTTGTACTGTTGACAGCTTTTCAGAGGCAAAGCAGCACTTTTCCCTCTGAAAACGCTTCGGAGGAGGAGGGACTTTCTGACAGCGCTGTTTAACACCTGTGATTGCACCGCATTGTCTGGTTGCCTCAGCCGTATTCCTCCAGCAGCTAACTGTTTGTATGGGTGCTCATCTCGTCTACAGACCAGAACGCTTGTGAAACGCAGAACAATGTGTGCTGTACGCTCGGTATTCAAGAAAAAGCCACGTGAGATACCATCAGCATCTCAAGCTATCCGCTTTGCTGTGCATACCTCAATGAACGCTCACAATTACCATGCCGAGAGGCTTGTTTGTGTTTGCCAGCAGGTGCATCGGCGCCGCATGAGCGCATTCTCCATCGCATTTATGTCGCAGTGATTTCCGCTGTCAAAAGAAAAACGCAGATGATTGTGTGAAAATATATGTGTGTGCACTTGTGTTTCCACAAAGCCATGCATGTCTATGTGCGCAGGTGGGGTGTGCCTTCGTGTGTACGTGCGGTATGAGTATGTTCATTCTAGGGCACATATGTGGATGTTCACACCACTGTGCAGCGGCTCTGCTTACGTAACCTGCTTGTGTATTCCATCCGTCCGTTGACAGTGGAAAAGCCGCAGCTCCCCACTGGGCGTCATGTTTGTTGTTCCATAATGAAAGCCTTCCTCTTCTCAGGATTAGGCTGCAGCCTACCTGGCTCCCACTGGGAAATTGCTGAGATTAACACTTGCTCCCCAGTGCCCCGCTCCCAGACAATGACAAAAGCCTCCTACACAAGACCCACAAGGGCTTTTGCTGGCAGCTGACACTAGGAGGTTTTTATATGGATCCTTGTATAACAAGACTTCACCACTTGAAAGTTTAAACAGAATTATTCCCCGACTAGTCGTGCACTTTCAGGTGCCAAATGCAATCTCTGATGTGATTATCTTAGAAGATTAATGTTAAAAAAGGAGAGGTAGTTTATGTGCATCAAAATCTCAGACAGAATGCATTTGCTGTAAGCGAACTTACGCTCGAGAGGGTTTCTCTTCAGGGCATTGTCAATTAGAGAGTAACATCAGCTCATACTTGAAAGAAGAGATATGATGACCTGCCAACCATTAACAAACTGCGTAATTTGTAAAAAAAAAAAAAAAAAATCAGAAAAACATAACAGCATAATAGATGCCAGTTGGCTGATGAGCTTCAAAGTGTCTTTAAGTCACCAATATAATATGGACAAAGACAGTACATCAAAAACACTCGCTGATGTAGAACAAAGACATAATTCCCACACAATTGAGACTTGTTAAATGGGCACAGTGGAAATCTTTCAATTTGCCATTCAAATCACACTTTAGCTTAATTAAAGAGACTGTGGAGGAGCCGGCTAGGAAAATAGACCTCTGTAACTAGATTTGGCTTCATTGTTTGGTCTCCACAGTGCAAACGTATATCGCCCTATTAGACTGTGTAGGAAGAGAGAAGCGTAGCCAGACTCCCTCTGAGGATGTTATGGATGATTTGATGACTGCTCCGGGCAGCCGTACAGCCACACAGTATATCACGGTACGGAGCTGCGAGTCATTTGGCCCCCCCGTCCCTCTGTGGCCTTGCACGGGTCCATCTAAACAAGTGTCCCAGCAGGGCCCCGTGCAAGGCCGCAGAGGCACAGGGGGGGCCAAATGAAATTCCCTGAGTACAAGTCCATCCAGGGAGGATCGTACATCATTGCCACACTTGTTGACAGGGCTCTTCGATGTGGCAGTGAGGACTTGAGTACAGAAGTCGAGTTTGGCAAATTCAGTGAGGGAGGAGGCATTGTTTTGGGAGTGTAAAAGAGTGCAAACCTCCATACTCTCCTGAGCACTTGGTTACGAGATGGCCTGCGTTGTCCCATGCTGTTCTTGCTGCTGCTCACCTAAACTCTGTGGCCCTTTCCATCCAGGGAGGACAGTAAAGCCTGCACTATTCAGTCTAACCAGCAGATGGAGCACATTCAGTATTGAATATGGCTCTGACTCCTCCAATTACATTAGCTCAGTCCAAACAACCACTTAAATCTCCACACAGCTATTAGAGCAAGTAGAGAAGCAACATGGTTATTTGTCTGGCCAGATTATGTCTTGCACAGAAACTGTTATCTCTTTAACCCTTCACGACGTGAATCAGAGAACAACCAGTTTCCTTGTTTTGATCAGTTCTTTAATTCCTCTTAAACAATACATGATTTTTTTCTCTGAACTCCTGTCTCCCCTCTCGCCACAGTTCTGCCCCTAAATGAATAATACATGACAGTCTTGCCAGCTCACTACCTGAGTCTGCTGCCCAATTATTACACTGTGTTCTGGTCTGTTGGGCTGTTTTTTTTTCTTCACTTTTCCACATTCATGTACCCGCTGCAAATGCCATCTCTTCCTATCCCTCACTAGATGAGCAGACACTTATATGTCACTACGCCTCTTGAGTCGCATATGGGCACAGAAGTGGACTTTGCAATGTGAAAGCCTCAATTTATTAGAATGTTATTATGGGTGGAAGTCAGATGGATGTTATTCTCTCGGGTGCCATAAAGCCCCACACTTGATGGCTATGAAATATCCTAGCAACAGCCTGGAAATTGGTCTGGGTTGAGCTGGGCTTTTTTTTTTTAATTTAAAAAAAAAAAAGATTTTAATAGTTAATTTTTCATAACCATGATGTGAATTATACATGTATACAAAGTCTATCAGTCTTGTCTCCAATCTAAAGTGATTATTTACTTCAAATTATTATTATTTTTTTCTGTGGAAGGAAACATGGACTGTATATTTATGAACTATTGAGTGGTAAATGTCAAGTAAAATTTGGTGCTAAAAATGGATGCAATAGTAAGTTAGACCACTGGAAATGCCAACTCAAACCCTTTTGGGATACACACAATAAGATTTCTCTTATATAACTACATCCTGTAATCTGACAACAATTCCCTCTACAGGGTCCCAAAGTGAGGTCCCGGGACCTCCAGGGGTCCCCAAGAGTGCATGTAGGCAGTCCCCAGCAAATTAGCAATAGTTTAATGTCACTGTTATGTCACTCCCTGATGCATAAGGACCCCAAGTACAGTATATACAGCCTCCATGCTAAACAATAACTAACAACAAAAATATTCCCAGATGGGATTCCTGAGCGCCAAGTCTTATCAAACGTTTATTTATTAAGCCCTTTATCACAAATACGCCTACACATAGACAGACTCATGAAAATCAGATATCAATTATAAATCAAAAGGAACAGGGTGACAGATAAGGCAAGCCTAACCTGGCTGCTAGCACCACCAGCCACCACCATAAGGCCTCTATCGAAGACAAGGAAAAACCCTATAGGAAAACGTTTGGGAACCCCTACTCTTTTCCACCGTTTCACCGGTATCCCACTGTAAATGTAGGCCAATAGGGCATGGAGCCATCATATTACCAACTGCTCTGCACAGCTTGACAGTTGACGCTAGGGGCAAAAAAAAAAAAGTTAGCAGTTGTTGACGTAGTTCAAACAGTTCCTGTTTTGGAATGTGGAGTAACACTTAGAGAGTTCTTGCACCAGGAGTTTGAGTCCGTTTCTGTTTTGCGCCATGACCACAGGGTTTTTATTACTTTAAAAGCTTGTTCCTAACTCACGTAGATCAAGTTTAGCGGTGATAGCGCTATGGACTACATACTGTCATTTACTGGCAGCAGCGCCCGAGCTGTCAGGGACGCAATCTCAAACCGACTCTGGGCCGGACTAGAGAGTGTCCAAGTGCCAACTGTGCCGGACCATACCAGGTCAGCGCACGACAACAGCACCTTGAGCTCCAAAACAGGTTAGTTGTTAGAGTTTAAAAACCTTTTGGAGGCGTCTTTTCTTATCGGTTTATTTTCTTACGAGTGTTCCAAACAGACCTAGCCCCGATACGTGTAGTTCTCTCTTAACCTCAACGCCAAATTCCTTTACAAAAATCTGTCAGTTTAATATTCACTTACCTTGCTCGTCGGTAAATATAACACACCTTGTGTTTACTAATCGTTAAGAAGCAATCTTAAATTCGGCATACATCCAATACAACAACGAGCGCGTATTTCAACAAAATTTCAACTTTTAGAATCGGTTAGTCTGTCATCCCCACAAGCTTCCACTAAAATGCAACGTTGTGGACAGTAGCGAGCAGCGTGAAGCAATTCTAAAAGTGGAAATTTAATTAAAATAAAATGGCATGTGCCGAATTTACCAGAAGACCCTAATGATTCGTTCATGGTCTCAATTTACATTCTTCAAGTTATGCATTTTTGCCGATCATTAGGACAACATTAAACTGACGAACTTTGGCGTGACGTCGTCTCAGAGAGAACGTCACATATCAGGGCCGTAGTGCTAATGACATACCCTGTCGATGCTGTGAGGTAACTTTCTGTCGACTGGAGCATCAAATGGACCAGTGATGTTACATACGTTGTTAATTCTTTTTCATGAAAGCAGAGTCCGTTTGTAATATAAGTAATCTACAATGTCAGATAGAGGCTCCCAGTTTTTTTGACATCAAGGACCTTCAAAATAAGATGATTGTTGATGTGTTGATGTGACTTGGTACAGAATTCTATAACATACTGTTGGTGGAGAGGCAACTACAGTGAACAAAGCTGATCAAAGCAGTCATCCTTATTTTCACTGTGCTAGACATATTAATTAAGCTGCTGATTCAATGCATGTCCTCAGTGGTTGTTCTCTGCCCATTGGTGTTGTTTGAGGACACACTGGAGGTAACAACTGAGGCATCCCAAATATTTCAGATCAGCCAGCAGTGCCTGCGAACAAGTATGCCCTCAAGGCTTTTCACACTGGGGAGTATCTCTATATTAATGGCTGGATTTTTTTGCTGTTTTTTTTCTTTGTTTTGCCTTTCACATTTAATTCATCATGACACCTATCTGTGCCTTCTCTGACTTTGAATTATAAGTGGAGAAATGTATGTCTTTTGAAATGAAAAGCTGATCCAAGCTTTCCGCAACAGACGTCACCATCACACAATCCATCGGAATATCACACAAAATGCTCCGCACAATTACCTATCATTAATTGGTTGTTTTGAAAACACAGAACGTTGCAGTATGAGGGCACATTTTCACCCCGCTCCCGTTTAAGGTACAGTGGTTGCAGCTCATGCAGTCATCGGGCTCAGAGCTCGGTGGCAGGCAGGTTAATTGTTCGATCTAATTAGGACAAAGATTAATCAGATGCATGCTCTGCTACTCTTGGAACACCACGGATGGCAGTCAGGTTCATTAGCAGTCCCTGTGCCTCTCTCTCCAGTACCAGAGTGGACCGAGGGGGCGACTTGTGTCTGCAGGGCACGGCCCTGCTGAGGGTGAAAGAATGGGACTAAGTAGATGTGGAGCCAGGTAGTGGAAGTAGGAAGATGAGGGTAATGGTAGAGAGGAAGGTAGACATGGAGGTAGTGGGCATGGGGTGGAGTGAACCATGGGGACTGATAGAGTACTATTTGACTAGGGGAGGGAGGGAGGCCTATACGCAGATAGGGAAGAGGGAGGCCAGCAGTTTTGAAAGACAGAGAAGACTCTTAAGCAGGCAGACTGGTAGAAAAGGAGGGGAAGAGAAAGTTAGGATTTTAAAAGCATTACCTAA
This sequence comes from Gephyroberyx darwinii, assembly GCA_900660455.1. Taxonomy (NCBI): domain Eukaryota; kingdom Metazoa; phylum Chordata; class Actinopteri; order Trachichthyiformes; family Trachichthyidae; genus Gephyroberyx; species Gephyroberyx darwinii. Next base: position 31,097 of record CABFOQ010028314.1, on the reverse strand, counting down.
TTCATTTTGAGAACACATTACATGCTACAGATTGTTTGTCTCTCAGCCATAAATCTGCTCACACTTGAGGATTAGGCAGGAGGAGGTGTCACACACTATCTATACAGATTATCTTGCTGACTCCTGAAATGTCAGCGATGTCAGGACCTCTAATGGGAGGAACTTGCGCAATGTAATGTGAATCAATATGTATTAATATGCACATTCACTTTTTTGTACACTTTTCAGTAGAGCTGGAGGAGAGTAGGTGTCATCAGAAAAAACATATTAGTTAAGATAGCAACTTACATTCAGTAGGACATTATTATCTCTGCACTATTATCATTAAATATGAGGCTCATGTAACTCTTCTGCCTCACTTTAAACTGGGTTCTCATTGGCAGCTACCGGTCTCGGCCCCAGAAAATCTTATCGGTGCATCCCTAACCACTTCGTCTCACTTGATCCCATCCATTACTTTTTGACAAATATGTCATTGCCGCCTGTATCTATCACATGTGATTTTCTGTTCATGTAGACGTTATATGTGGATTGAAGAGCCATTGCATTTATTCATTGGAAAAATCCACCCTAAAACATTCTTAACACTGTTTAAAAACACAAAATAAAGAATTGAACATCACAGATTGATAGTATATACTATATATAGTGTAGTAGTTTGCGTGATCGGATCTTCAATGCATCTTAGGTGCATTTACACTTTTCACACTATCCAATTACAACTCGATCAGGATGCATGTTAATGGTGTAAAGGTGGCCTTAGGTAGGTACAGAAAGACTGGCAGAAAAGTATACATGCATAAGGATATGCAAGATGAGATAGAAAAAACCCACTAGAGGCACACCAGCAGCAATTAAAGCATGCAAACACACAAAACCACCAACATGATGGCAGGGAGACAGGGATGCATGCTCCTGCATATCATCCCCCAGTCCTAGCGTGATAAATCAGCTGCGTGTGACCCTTACCTCCATGATCATGTGAGTTGATGCTTGTTGAACAAGGGTGTTTTTACACTAGAGTTTGGCGGTGTCTTCTCAGTGCATCGGATGATGTGGGCATGTAAAAAGTCAACGATAGATTATACCATCGTCAGTTAGCTGGGGGTTTAACATACCTTGCTTTTGTATTTATTATTTGTATTATTTATTTCATTTGGATTATTTTGTATTATTTATTTTAGGCTAGTCCATATCTGTTCATATTACGACTCATCTTGAGAATCCTCGAGGAGTGATGACGGCAATTTTTCCAGGAAGTTGATTGGTGAGGAGGTGGGTTTTTTATCCATTTTGATCCGATATCCTGAACATAACCTGGTCTGGAGCAGGTTAGCTATCATTAACATCACAATGCCCTCACGAAGCAAGTTCAATATACTCAGAGGATCTTTGTGTTTGCTGACTTCACAAACCCAAACACTGACAGTCCTGACTAACTGGTCTCAAACAATAAAGAAGAATATTAATTATATAATATTAACATTACACACCCAACACACGCATGCAAGGGGTAGTTGCGTGCCCGGGCACCAATTCCAGATGTACATCTTGTTGTGGTCAGGGACAGGACAGGAGAGCGTTTTTCTGCATGTTTTTAGATGGGGTTCTTTTTTATAGGAGGAGACCCACGTGAGCACAGGGAGAACAAACAAACAAACTCCACACAGAAAGGCCCGGGAGATAACCCACCTCGGCACCAGAGTCAATAGCGCCCCAGGTGGGAATCAAACCCAGGTCCTTCTTACAGTGAGGCAGCAGTGCAAGCACTGCGCCACCGTGCTTAATTCACGTGGGTCCATGGGATCCTCGAGGAGTGATGACGCCAATTTTTCCAGGAAGTTGATTGGTGAGGAGGTGGGTTTTTTATCCATTTTGATCCGATATCCTGAACATTACCTGGTCTGGAGCAGGTTAGCTATCATTAACATCACAATGCCCTCAAACTTCGCCAGTGGGTGTCACACATCATCGATGGACGATAGCATCATCCAGGACAAGGATGTAGTACAAGGATACACATCTTTCGGCTTTCACTAAAACCGGGCTGACTGCTTCAGACATGGACTTGACTCTGGACATTTACGGCTGGACATTTACATCCACCTGGATCGTGACAGTAAGGTGACCAGAAAGTCACTTGAACGGGTTGTTTGCCCATATATTAAGAGCAGATGGTGCAGCACAAACCCTCCTGACATTGAACTCCTTTCTGCATCAATAAGGCACTTCTATCTCCCAAACAAGTTCTTTCAACTATTTGTCACTGTTGTTTACATTCACCCTCAAAGCTGACGCCAAGGCCGCTGCAATTGTCAGTGTGATTCAGAAACTGCAATCGGACGCACCTGACGCTCCAGACATCACAATGGGTGATTTGAATCACTTTCAGGAAGTCTTTGAACAGTTTTTATCAGTGTGTCACATGCTCTGCATGCCATAGTAAGACACCAGACCTCTGTTATGGCTCTGTCAAGTGAGCTCACAAAGCTTTGGCTAGAGCCCCGTTGAGATCACCGGACCACAACATGATACACCTGCTCTGCACAGAACTGTGCTCAAGGTCTGGACTGATAACAGTTCCCTGGCTATGCAGGGATGCTTTGACTACACAGACTGGTCTGTGTTTCAGGAGTCAAGAGTATCAAGAGTATGAACTTGCAGACACCATATAGGAAGGGTTGATGTCAACACAAACGTTAGCTAAATAATACAATTAATGAGCTAAATAGCTTTTATTTTGGCTATGGTTTGACTGCCATGATTGTATTTATGAAAGTAATGAGATCTGTAGGAAGATGACAACTGGTCTGGAAGTACCCTTCAGGGTATATGAAGTTGTACAGACAAAAGACAAAAGAGCCCAGATGGTGATGAGCACAGATGACGAGTACAGATGTCTGTGGGAAGGTTCTTAAGACGTGTGCTGATCAACTTAGTTGCATCTTTTACTTCATTTTTACAACATTACTTAAGCTGCAGAGAGCACCTGTCCTCTGGAAACATGTAGGTTAATAGTGGTTCCTATCACCAAAAAGAGAAACCACAAGGTGTGAAAGTGATTTCATGCCTGTGGCATTTCATCCGTAGTGATGAAAACTTTGAAGAACCTAATACATTTATCCTGAATCAATCTGACACTGCAGCATCAGAAGGTCCTCTGACATTTTAAGCTTGAGCTGGACATTCGGGTGGATAATGGGCATCCTTACTGACAGATCTCAGGCTGTGTGAGTTAATGGTGACCTCTTAAAATGTCTCTTTTCATCCTCTGGCTCCCCCAAGGGTTGAGTTCTTTCCTCAGTCTTGTACTTTACGCACTGATGAGTGTTGCAGTGTGACATTTTATCAAGTTTGCAGATGATTCTGTCCTTCTGAATCTCTTACAGGAGGGACACGGTGACTTTGTGTCATGGTGAAAGATGAACTCTTCCTTGGAATGTTAACCAAAAAGACTTGTGGATAGAAAACTTTTCTTTCAGAAAAATACATGCAGTCTGCTCTAACAGTGTTTGTTTTTCCTACGAAAAGATGAGCTCTTGTGAACGTGTGTAAAATGATGACCTTGTGTTTATTGGAGTATTACTGAATCTGTATTGTAGCCTGGCTCAGCAGCTCGAGCTAAGTAATGAAAACAGATTGGGGAGCTCGGTCACAATAGCCGGTAAAAATACTGACGTAAGCCAGACACAACTAAGTGAAATGTTTGAGAGCGATGTAGTGAAGAAGAGTACTGGTCACCTCATTAGAGGGCAGTTGGAGTTGATACCCTCTGGGCACCAGTTGAGTGCCTCAACTCAAGAGTGAAAGAATCAGGGTCTTATCACCTGATGTCTGTCTGTATGGTATAGGTTGTGATGATTGGGTATGTGCTTTTGTACCCCCGGGGCTGTGACAGACAGAGACACAGGCACGTAGTGGAGAGTTGACTGGTCAGCACGTCATTGTATTTGTACACACACACACACATAACATAAAATAATACCAGTTTACCTTCTGGCCCTGAAGCTAGCAGTGCAGCTTTCCAGCAGACCCTCAGGCCCAACTCCTCTCCGCTCCTTCCGACTGGAAGACAAACACAGGTTAAAATGGTTCCTGGCTGTAATCGGCAGCGTAGTGAGTGAGTTGACTGGCTAGCACAGAATTCCCACAAAAGGCATACTGACTTCAGGGCTGTGTGCAAACAGAGACACTTGGCAATAACAACCAATCCAAAGGAAATATTTGCAGTTTTGTACAGTAACTGCTATGCTGACCTCTGATGTGAACCCAGGTCTGATCGCACATTGATTAGTGTGGGGCTGCAGTGGCAGCGTTATTTGGTTTCTGTCTGTTTAGAATAAATGACAGACAGGCTGCATGCTTTCACAGGGTCAATGACCATCACCCCTCTCTCTCACCTATCAGGTATGTCTTTAACTGTGATTTTAAACATGTAGCTCCCGTCAAGACCAGTCTTTTACTTAACTCAAGGGGGAATTTCAATTTTTTTCCCAAGTGAATTTTTTATTTGTTTTGCTTCTCTCTCTTTCTCTAAGCTTGCTATATTGAAAGGGATAAAGATTTGCCACTAAAACCATCAGATTCATGAGATAAATAAGCTGTGTGTGACTGCTGAGCAGAGAGACAGTTCATCATGTTGTCAAGTCTCATCCCTCCTGTGTGATAGTTAGTCATGCAGATGGATATGAAGACACCGCCTTCATTTTTTCCCCTTGATCTCAGCGGACTTCTCTGGCTAGATGGAAATCAAGCTGTCTGTGTCAGTGATACAGCTCTAGCTGGCCATAACAGATTGTGGGAGGTGAGGGAGGTGCACTTTAAGGAGCACATTAAACAACCATGACTCAGATGAAAGGGGCTGACTGGCTTTATTTAATGCACCTTAATGTTTATGAATGCATAAATATTACTCAAATCTCTCGTCACCTGCAATTGGCAAGGGCAGTAGCCTGTTCAAATCTTGAATTCTGAACAGGACCCTTTGCCTTTGGCTCGATAGGAAGATCTAATAATGCAGAGTTTGTGTTTCTCATAGCTGAGCTCATCACTTCTCCTATTGATTGGAGCTGTAACCTGAGAGGTTAGTGTTGCTGCAGAGACGCAGAGTGCCAGAGCTCCAACAGGTGACACAAACAGTTCGTACCATAAATGTATGTGGTGCACAATTGTTCATCCCGATACTATGCTGTGTTTTCTACCATGCGTTTTCTCCTGAGGCAATCAGGAGATTATTCCATTAATTAAGGGTGATTACAGACAAGTAATGCAGGGACAACAATCATCAATGCTCTTTTGCACATCATCAGATCAGTTTATTAATAGTATTGGAATTGAATGTGTGATGAGGATGAATCATAGCGAGCATACAGTATGTATCATCCACATTGTTGCAGCCAGTGCAGAGTGAGACTTCATTCATCACCGTCCCCTTTCGTCGACTTGCAATAGAAGTATTGCTCAGAGCGCAATAACACCAACGGAAATGGACGGAGGAATCATGGTGTGATTACTGGGCCTGAAGTAAGGGATAATGAGGAAAATCGAAGTGGGAGTGGCACGGAGAGAAGGAAAAGCTAGATACAGCACTGGAGATACCTCATCTTTTTGGCTGCACATGGGAGGTTCAGTGCGGTGTAGATCAGTTTGTTTTTGTATGTGCGTCAATGGGAAGCCCGTAAGCTATGGCCAACTGTTGCAGATACCTCCTGTTAATATCTTGGCTGTAGTTATGGGACAGTTTCCATAATTCGGGACAATCTGATTTGGGAAATATTCCCACAAGCTGAAAGTAATGCAGCCAAACGCATTTTTGCTATTAGTATTTTTCGAGAATAACACCTTTAGGTCTGCACCAGACTGGTCACTATGGAAACAGTCATTTGTATGCTGTCAGAATATAAATTGAGGTGGTGTGTGAGCTTTAACACACCTTGGTGCAGACCAGTGTCCAGCTTTTAAAGTTCAGAATCTGGTAAGAGATTCATCTCCTGATTCAAGAACACGACCACACGACCACAGTTTGATTTGGTGATGTAGGGAGTGTTTAAATAAGAGGACAGGGCAGATCCAGTGCCTACTGTAACAGCACGGACATGCGCACAACGCACACACACACACACACACACACACACACACACACACACATACACACATACACCTACACCTACACAAAGTGCTGCCCTAGCAAAGTTTTCTACAGCAGCTGATTGGTGTATAGGATGGTCTATGGAGGCTGGTACTGTAATATAGAGCTGAGTGGTACTGAGTGTGTTGCCTGTCACTCTGTGTTCCCTGTGTTTAAATTGACAGCTCCACTAAGCCGTATATTCATTACAATGGAAAGAGTGCAAGTACTGCTAGCGCTACACCAGAGTTATAGAGCAATAATGGCCTCTTTCTTGATACAGCACTTTTTTTTCGTATTCAGTGCCATTGGGACTTTTGATTTAAGATAGTGTAGGTTTGCTGTCATGGGTAATTCTAATCATGTGATATATGTTGCTCTTAATTTCTTGATTCCTTTTGCATTCTGCATCTTAGTCGGCTTAATAAACTCAAATGTCTTTCTCAAATCGGGACATCATAGACTAGTGCTGCTGCTAGTGTGTGCCTCAGCCAGGTGGCCCCCCCCTCCCTGTCTAAGGGTATTAACCACACTGCAGTCAACACTTACAACCTCACTCTTGCCTCGTTTTTCCTTTAAGTAATTAACAGTGTTAAGTAAGATAATCTGTGTACACGTTGCGTAGCCGTTAGGGGCTGTAGTCAGAACTGAGTGTTTCAGGCTGAGGAGTTGCCAAATATTACATGTATCCCGGGGTGTGAGATTACTTTGTCTCAAACAGCATGCTCTCTGCAGCATACACACACGATCGCCGGCACGGTCAGAACACTTAACACACCATCAAAAACCCACTTTGCCTCTCTCAGCTCTCTGAAAATACTTATGATGTATGATACTTAGCTTGTAAGACATAATACACCGGTTTGCATTGCACGAGAATGATACCCATGAAATTGTTAGCTGCAATAAAGTTGTTGTGTGCAGCATAACGACATGTTGTCAAGATACTAGTTTGGCTTTAAAGCCATAGTTTGTCACTTCCTGAATAGTCTTTATGTTCTTGTTCTATTTAAAGAAGCATTTCAGTGTCTGCTAACCGAACAAGTCTGTTTTTTACTCTATAACACCTGTTTCTCTTAACATCCTGAATTGCCGTAACTATGTTTTCTCATTGTGTTTGAGGAAATGTAACGGCCTGAGCACAAGTGTACAGATTGTCGTCTACATAAATCACCAACTACTAGTCCAAAGAGGCGACCCGTCCCCCCTCGCTGACTTTCTGTGGAAGTCTTCCTGCATAGCACCTGTTTTCTGTGGCTGTGGTGCAGTGGTGCCTGCCTAATGTTGAGGGGCTTTCTAAAAATAACATCCGGGT
>CABFOQ010028314.1:0-17928 GCA_900660455.1 Gephyroberyx darwinii | reverse complement strand
GAGAGAGAGAGAGAGAGAGAGAGAGAGAGAGAGAGAGAGAGAGAGAGAGAGAGAGATCTCAGATTCCCCGGCGTGAACTGAAAATGGAGCCTGTCTCTGCCTTGCCTGGTTGTGTTCTTGAAATGACCCTCAAATCCAGCTGCAGTCAGGCTGCCTTTTCCTCGCCTCTCCGTGGCAACAGCGAGGAGTGGGATTGCTGTGGCTTAGCGCTGGCTGCCTGCCTGTGGAGGAGAGAGGAAGGGATGAAGGGACAGATCGAGGGAATAGGGAGGAAGGATGGAGGGAAGGGAGGGAGGACAGGGTTGGGTCTACACCACATTGATTTTGGCAACATTTCAGCCTCCGCAACTCTTCTCTTTTTGTTGCTGTCTATTTTGGCAGTTGCTCCATTTCTGTCCGGCGGTGTAGCCTCCGCTGCTATCTTCCCCCTCCCCGACCTTTGCTCTTGGCTCCTGGAGATAGGCTTCGTTGTGATTGGCCTCCCTGACCGGCTTGGACCGTTACAACCCGATATTTGTCAAGGCTGAAGCACTTTGTCATGGCCTTGACGTGGGCAGAGAAAGAACGGGGAGAAACACACAGAAAATGCTCATATCTCAATCACACAGCATCAGTAACCATCTCCCTCTGCCTGTCAGGCATCTCTCTCTCTCTCTCTCTCTCTCTCTCTCTCTCTCTCTCTCTCTCCTCTTTCTCCCCTCGTTCTCCCTACCACTTGATTGCTGATAGTGTGATGGATGGATTGAGCACTGCCAATGATTGTGTCCGGCAGCCCGACATGCTGCGGCAGTGCGAAGCGAGGAGGCCCTGGCCCTCGGAGAGTGTTTAAGGCGATGTGACCCACCATCTTAGTGTGCCACGTCTCTCTCTCTCTCTCTCTCTTTGCTCCCTCTTTCCTCCCAGCATCCCCAACACTGCGAGAGACGGTGATTGAGAAGCGGCTTTATCTTAAACTCATCTCCCGCGCTTGGGGGACGGCGGGCGATGTTTCCTCATTTCGTTTTCCAGCAGATAAGTTTAGAATCTGTCACCCGGCGCCCACAGGAAAATGGAGAGTTTCCTCTTATCCCTGCTTTATCAATAGAATCTCTCTCTCCACCCACCTCTCTCTCTCTCTTTCTCTCTCACTCTCCTTTTTTTTCATATTGAGAAATAACCTGAACAGCTGCAACCCATCTGCCTAGACACTGATAACGCCAGCCCATTCAGCCAGGTCCAGCTATTGGCTGACCTGCATCCAATTAAAAAAAGTGTTTGAACTCTCTAGGAACAACAGAGATAGATGGGGAGACAGAGAGCAGCAAAGAGCAACACAGAGGTGAGAGACGCAGGGGAGGCTTCCTCTTTCTACCGATCGTCAGCTTGCCTTGAGAGGGAAGTCAAAGTCAAAGAAAATGAACATCATTTTATCACGCCGTGGACACATGCTCCAGTTGGGCTGCTTTTTTTGATTTTTTTTTTTTTTTGCAGGGATATCTTGACTAGTAAATTGACGCAGATAGGTTTTATGTTGAGCAATTGTTTCGCCTGCACCTCCCTTCCCACCACTCACGTTTTGTTTAGTGACACTACTAGGTTTAAAGGGGATGCCGGAGTCCAGTTTGTTCAGGGAAGGAAGTAAAAAGTTGTCAGTATCCATGATATTGTACATCTCTGGCAACAACACATTCAGAAAGCATTATATATTGTGTGTGTATTTTGGTGGGTGGTTGTAAGAAGGGGGTCATAGCACACGCTTTGACAACATGTCTTACTGTCGGCATGCTCCGATTGTGTCACGATTCCACCACGACTGAAGGTGATGGTTGGTAATGACTGTGGCGCGGTCACTCAGTGTCGGCCCGTCTGCATGTTCAATCGATTGCTGCTGGGCTGCTGGGCCGAGAGGAAACACTGTGGGCATCAGAGGAGTTGCGAACATTAGATGAGTCATACGCCAAGTGCCAGGTGTGTGCGCATGTGTTAACACACACACAAACACACATACGCAGATCAGCAGCAGTCTTAACTCCACATGCTCCTGACAATCAGTCACACTGATTGCATTATTCACTGATGGGTAGGAGAGGGGATCCCACTGTTTCTGTGAGAGGAAGAACAAGGCAAAGGATGATGGAGAAATGAGGAAAAGGAGGATGGGGGAGGGACGGGGAGCGAGCGGGAGAGGAAGGTGATAGAGCTGGATGCGGGGAGAGAAGAGGGAGCGAGAGGAGGATAGATGGAAGGGCAGAAGAACACACAGCCTGGGCGTCAGCAGCTCAGTCTTATTACCTCTCAGTCACATTCACACCTCAGAGCAGACCCTTTAAATGACTCCACCTACAAGCCAGAAGCTGTTGTTGTTCAAATTTAACTAAGGGGGAATCGTTTCAGCCCCCCAGCTGTAGCATTTGTTGCCACAGACCTAAAGCATGTTCTCTTTTTTTGTGTGTCTCATTAGATCGCTGTATTTGTGTTGCTAAATTTGTCCATCATTGCAGAAGCACAGTGTCTTCGCTTTTGGGTCAGAGCCTGACACGAGGATGAATTCATGAGAGCTTGAAAGTGAGACGGTGAACTTGCTCCACTTGCTCCGTGTCCCCTTGAAAAAAGAGAGACAGAATAATGTGACTTTCTCCCTTGTCACTTGGAATTGGTCTAAATGTAGGCCTCTAAATGATCAGCAAGGGTTTGGTCGCACACCATACACCATGCCATTAGGACAGTAATAACAATGTCGCCATGGCAACTCTCATGCTAAAGCCGGGCTTCATCCTTCATTATAAACTGCCAGAGCGATAGGTCCTCAGATACGGCATTATGAGTGATTAAACTATATGCGGGAGTTTTATTTCCAGTCTGATGAAGCACTGAATTCATTGCATTGATTACCTTTTGACATTTCTTTCTTGTTGCTTGTTTAATTTGCTCCACTCCCTTTTTTTCTTCTTTGTGACTCATTTTCTGCATTGATCGTGAACACATCGGAACTGGCCTCAGTCCCATTGTGTACATTAGCCAATGTCCAGTGAGTGGTTGCATTTAAATACAGGTCTACTTAAAGCTGATCTAACCAAGACCCTGATAGCATCTTACTTCCATAGTTGACCTTTTGCAGCAGCAGTCCCAGATTCACTCTCATGTCCCATACTCATGTTCCTACCAAGATGCCATTGTGCTCTATAATGGAGCCATTAGTCTTTAGCCGTCCGAGTGACTGCCCTTGTTGGATCGGTGCGTCCTCTCCCGTTCAACAAGGTGACCATTAGCTACATGTCAGTCACTCCCAAGATGGCCGCTACAGCCTTCTTCTACCCTTCTACTCAAAGGAGGGATGTCACCCTAGCAGGAAGTGCCTTACTTACTCATCCCTAGTTGTAGATGAATAATGGGCCTTATTGATCAGAGGATAAGGTGATAGGGTCTATCTATCATTAATGGCTGTGATCTGAGTCGTGATGATCTCTCTCTCCTGTCAATGAGTCAATAACAGGTCTTTATCAATGGGTCACATTTGGATGTCCCCTGTCAGAGACAGATCCTCTTACAGTACAATCAATGACTGGTTTTCTAAGGTTTGGTTGGGTCAGATGTCAGTTTAGTGGTACCTTGATGGTTTTGTAATGTATGAAGCTGGCTATAGGCCTACGGTTACTTGCTTTTATAGATAATGTGTTTCAGAATCACACTCAAGCTTAAAGGGATAACCCGGAATCATATTATTGCACCATGTTTGGTACCAAGATCACCCTGCCTCTGGCTTTTCAGACAGCAATTTATTGTAGACCATTTATTGTAGATCTCACTAGCCAGAGATGTAACCTCATATTCCAAGATGCAGAACAGAAAAGCCTTTTAGCAGCTGTAAATGTCCGTCCTATAGGTCTCAACAGAGGAGCGATAGAGCTAAAAATAAATAGTTCATGGATGAGACGGTGGCAAATGGTACCTAGGGAGAATCGATGCTCGGTGCTGAACCTGCCTGGATGAAAGCTTCTGACAGTATAGGAGCCCTGCTGATGATGAACTCTTAGTGTTCCCAACTGGATAAGAAGCACTAGCCATGTACTGTACCAAGGACAGTATCACAAGTACTGACCTGGGGGTTGTAAACACTGTTTTTTTGTTGGTCAATTACGACACAGCACAGCAATAACTTCTAATGCCTAGGCTATGTTTTTCTCTATGACTATTATAACTATGTTGTAAATACACGGGCGCGTGTGTGTGTGTGTGTGGCACTGACACTTTGCCACTGTCAGTTTGATCTCTGTGACGCCTCCTCAGCTCTTTGAGACAGGATATTTATCAACATGATATGCTGGTGTTGTCTGAATAAAGCAGTACCTCCCTCTTTACAAATCTGATGAGATGACAAATAAATCACACCGGTCCTTGATACTGTCACATACCGTCAAAGAGCAGTCCTTAATGACAGATGGTTATAGGAGAGGGTCGACGGTGGATGTTTTACAGTTTATTAGAAAGATACCCACCACCACATCCTGGCTACATCTTCTTTATTGTGTTTTTGCTCAACTTAAGTGCTTTTTGTATTCGTTGTTTTTGCTGCTGTTGCAATCTAAATCTGAGGTATTTCTTAAGCTGTGGAAGTTGGATGCTGTGCTGCATTTCCTTTTAGCTTAATCTCAACTTCGAATCGAATTATTGGATTCAGTCTGGCCTGATAAATGAGAAGTGCACATCTAAAGGTATCAAATAGCATTTTGATTTATGAAGGATGCTTTTTAATATGATTTGCTTCTGGAGAATGATCAAATTAACATTTAATCAAGTCAGACAATTTAATCGTCTCAACAAACTGCTGTTATTGTGTGTCTTGGGGTTGACCCATCAAGGGGATCTGTTTATAGAACGGGGCAAAAATAGACATCTGGTTTTACATCCATGATTTGATATGTGATTATGTCAATTTTCACTTGTCACTTATTGTCAGTGGTGGGTGTTGAGGAGGGGTAAAGGAAGCTTCAGTTCTCCTATCCAGTGACATCTACACCCAGTGATCCGGCCTGCACATCCCCCACCAGTCTATAGTTGATAGTCAAGTTCTGCCCAGCCCCGTCTAATGCAGTTCTCCCCACCAAAGCCTAGCAAAGTTTTAAAAAATCCTGTCCAGCTCAGCCTATCCAGCCAATCCATACTGCACGATGCATTCATTGTTGTCCAAATAAAGCTGCATGCATTGCTGACTCAACAAGACTGTGTCACAGCAGCGTGATTCACCTCAAATCTGATTAGTCCTCCCCCAGAGGGCAGGGCATCACACCCAGCCCGGCCTGACCCAGTACCGCCCTAGCATAGTGCAGTCCGCACTCTGGGCCCTGCCTAGCATCTAGCACAGCCTGTGTCCAACACCAGCTCCGTCTAGTCCACTATCCATAGTTCAGCCCACATCATTAAAGGGGCAATAAGTACGATTTTTACTGCCCCCTCAAGTTTCACCATAAACCCCATCCAAACCTAGCCTTTTACTATCCCTAGCCCCAACCCCACTTCCACAAGGTCCTGCCCTATCTGCCCAAGGCCCATCCTCAGATGATGCTTAGCCTAACTGGATAGATAACACACTTTGAATGTTCAAAATACTTGACGAGCGCTTGATTTATCTTCCCTTGCCTTGTGGTGCTAGAGTTTCTGGGGATTATCCCATATGGCTCTGTTGTTCTTGCTAAATCATGTACACTTTGTATATTTCAAATATTTGAAAAAACGAATCCCTCCCAGCTCTGTTTTATAAGCAGTTCATGCACATGTCTCCTCTCCTCTTTCTCTCTGTGAGTCTGCAAAGGATTTTACCTCATGATATGTTATCTCGCTGAGCTGTAATACAGTAAAAGATGTAATAATTTCTAATTCTGTATTTCATTATGGCTTTGAAGTTGCTACCTAGAGACCCATAAACTCCCTGTGTTTGGTGCTTGAGTTAGCGCACGCCATCGCCAGCGGTATTTAACTGGAGATTCACCGGTTACTAAGGGCTTCTGAGTTTGTGTATTCTGCTTCCTGCCCTCAATCCTAATGTGTGGCCTGTTTCCTACTGTGCACACTCAGAAGTGATCCTGTTCATGGCATGTGGGGCTGCCTCACACACAATGATCCTGCCCTGCTGATGTTGCACTGTCTGTCTGCTTCTCCTAACTCACATGTCTTGTGTGTGTTAATCCCTGCCTACCTGCCTATAACTCGTGTGTGTGTGTGTGTGTGTCTGTCTGTCTGTCTGTCTGTCAGTGCACGATTATCCTCCTGGAAAGAAACAGTCATGTCAAGGATTTGGAGAAGCTGACATTCTTAGGTGTTTTTGTTGGGCTGTACACACACACACACACACACACACACAGCACCGTGGAGGAAGATGAACCACAAGTCCCATGACTGCTGCTCTAAAACACACTGCGCCATTATGCTATCCTAATTATACACAGCTCAGAGTCAGCCCTGTCTGTCTGTTTGCCCCCAGGTTTTCTCCCCTGAGCTCACATTTCTCACATATTCCCATTTTCTCAAACCCACGAGGAGGTCCTGGCATGCATGCCATCCTTATTTGGAAGGTAGAAACCCCCACAGGGCATGTTAGGTACTTAACCAGTTCAGACACATCTCCGGTGGATGGATTTTAACTGGTGGAGACAAGCAAACGCACCTGTGTCACACTGCAGGGGTGCAGCAGCTGAGCACAGGGTGTAGGTGCTCTGCTGCAATGTCAGCACACAAGATGTGTTCAACCTCAGCTAACATGAAGCACTGCCTCTTTTTCTGCCCATGATTACAGTCTGTATGGTTCAGTGACGTGCTTTATTATAAGGAATTGAATGACACAATGCACGTGAAATAGTTCCTAGGTATAAAAAAAATGGCAGATGATGCTTCGTGATCAAATCACAAGATGGTACGAGACTTAATGATCATCATTGCATTGCAACGGAATCCATTCCCATTCATCCGCTGACATGTTTCAATTGACATCTGAGCTTTAGTTTGAATAACATCCCAAAATCTAACATCTAAAAAAGAGCAACATCCCACATTAACCCACATTAAAAAACTGTGCAACTTTCTCAGATTTTAGAGGTTTCTTTCTCCTTCTCTCATACAGCATTTACCCGAAAAAGAATCCACGTTCACATTTTGTGTGTCACGTGTAAAAGTCTCGCTCTTTAAGGAAATGCCCTCACCAGAACCAGGAGTGTGATATTCTGTGCCTCTCTCTTGTTTTGTGGTCCAGGTGGAATCGCGGGACACGCTGAACAGCATTGCCCTCAAGTTTGACACCACACCCAACGAGCTGGTTCAGCTGAACAAGCTGTTCTCCAGGGCAGTGGTGCCTGGCCAGGTGTGAACCGCCGTGCCCTCCGTCATTGATATATTCAGCTGCATCACATCATCAATGTCCTACAAAAGCCTCATATCTGCAAAAAACTCCCTAAACTGGTTGATTTTGTAATCGATGCTGTTGCTTTTTTTGATGTTTCATCATGCATGTATGTGGTTTGACTTGATTCCAACCATGAAACATTTTGTGGGAATGATGTTGTCAATTTTGATCAAGTAGACAAATTGGAGATACAAGGTTTTTGGGCGACCAACCAGCCTTCCTGTCAGACATGCTGCATCTGTTCATCATCTTACTCTCAGGGCACCTTGCTGTCTCACTCTGTTCCTATCCCAACAGTCTGTATCTCCACTTCAATGCCTCCTCATTAGGATGCACCCACTCATAGCAAAATGCCTATTTTTGTATAAAATACTAAAATGGAATGTGAGATGTTTAAATTCCCCTGAAGAGACCTCAGTCCTGACAATGTGACACAGACATCTATCCTTTTGTCTACTAAACCGAATGCCAATGTCCCCGGCTTTGATGCATCCTTCCTTTTTGCAAAAATTCTAAATATGTCTTTTAATGGAGAATGTGACAGACATCCAAAATTATATTTTTCCTCTGTATTTCCTGGCGTCAAAATGAAATCTAGTCAAATGGAGACGAGCCACGTTTGCCAATCCTTTTGGCACTGACCCTCTCAGCTCGGCATGACAAACAATGCTGAGTTGAGCTGGGTCCAAACAGTGGTGTGTGGAGAGCACTTACTAAACCATCATCTCTCCTCTGATTCCATGGCTATGGCTGGAGTTACACCACAACAAAAACAGCTGATTTCTTTTTAACCGTGTTTCCATGTTTCAACTGGAAGAATCTCTCAACTCAGTGGTGCAGTTTTAATTGGGATAACATCTATCTTTCAGATGTGCAGGAAACATGTAGCGCAGGTTGTTTTTTTTTTCCATGACATGCTGAATTTGGAAAACTCATGTCTGGATCACAAAGAAATCAAAATCTAGAGATCGTTCATGAGATTTTTTGTTCCTTTATATATCATGACAGTGTCAACACTTTTTCTAGTTTCTATTTTGACACCTTGCCATCTAAGACAGCTAGCCAACACCCTACCTAGTCACAATACCACTACTTCCACAGATGATCAGCATGTCTTTACCGGTTGACTTTTAACGATACTTACGCAGCACATAGAGATGCATGCATTACATCTATAAAGAAATTAATTAAACATAAGCATGATAAAAGCATGTTACAGAGATACATTTCCTGTATGTGTTTACAACAGCACATGATCAAACATTGAGAATACAAATAAATCTTTTATGGCTTCAAAATTGAAAAGTGGCCATGATTATTGCAAACCGGTCTCAGATGGCATTGCAGATTGGTGCGAGCCATTGAAAAAACACCTACAAACATTTGCCAAAGGCTGTGCTGCTAAGTATTAGAGAACGGTGCCAATAATTATGGACATAGCCACTTTTCATTTTTGAAGCCATAAAAGATTTATTTTATATTTGTATTCTTATTGTTTGATCATATGCTGTTAATGAAAACAGATGAACGGGAGAAGTTGTTTCAATTTCCAATTGTTTCAGAAGACTATCTGCATAAAACGCAAGGGTACTGTATGTGAATGTTTGTGGCCATGCATACATGCTACATGCATCCTACAACATGCATCCTTGTGTGTGTGTGTGTATTACCTCTTACCCATGCCTGCATGTACTGTGTGCTTGTGTGTTTGCACAAAGGCAAAGCCTGTGTAAATACAGACATGGCTTGTGTTTGCAGGTTCTGTACGTTCCTGATCCCGAGTACGTATCCAGTGTTGGGAGCTCCCCCTCCCTCAGTCCCATCAGCCCCCTCTCTCCCACCTCCTCAGAAGCTGAGTTAGAGAAGGTGACGGTACGTTGATTACACCTCCAATACACAAAGACATGAGAAAATGCAGATGAAACTCTCACAGACTCATGTATGCATCTAATCGCCTTACGCCGTAGCACACACACACATGAACGTGCACATACATCCTACACACACATACTGACTTATACTTCACCTGCTTTTATCACATTTTAAAGCCTCATTCATCACCAGCTTAAAGGCAGACATCCAGAATGATGTCATGCTGTCAAGGATAAGAAAGACAAGAAGAAGTGTCCTGTATTTTCCAAAAACAGGACAACCAGTGGTGTGTATGTACTGTGGTGCACGTATAGGACATGCTGTATATGAGGACATGTATATAGCTCCTATTGATGGCTGTCTTATATATTGTTTATTGCTGTATGATGAATGGCACTCCTTGTCAGATAATGAAATGATTCATTACTTCCTTACTTCCTTACTACACCTCACCTAGCTTGCTCCCCATCCACAAGGATCTTGACAATCCATTTTTGACAACTATGTGGCTGTCCCAGCTGCCTGCTACCTGCTTGTTTTGCGTGCACTTCCTGGTTTGATCCATTAACAAACAATCCATTGGTCAAACATGGCCAAATGCGTTGGTGTATTTTTCTTAATCACACGGATTACCGGCCAAACATAAATGACGTCACATCACGTCAAGATATTCCCAGCAAAGCACTTCTTTCTAGACTCACTATTTTGCACCGACAATTAGCAACCATACAGGGAGAAGTCCATTGTACAAAAAGCAGGTATACCAGTTTCTCCACTGACAGTAGCCTCAAAAGACCAGAATGCAATGCAGCCATAAGACAAGACGCTCGCTCTCTTGCTATTAGTATGCTATCACCATCACTATACTATCTCTCCACCTATACGTATAACCCGCACCTGGGCTATACAAGTTCACGCCCCTTCTGTTTGGGTTGTTGAAAGGTATTCTGGGAAATCACTAAATGAAGTAGAAGTAGACGAGGCAGGTTGAAGGAAATTACAAAACTTGATGACAAAATAACTCCTGGAATGCTTTGAACATCACATATTGATGATTTATAACCAAGGCTGGATTGTTCCTTTAATGCCAGGTGTAAAGGGGATCCATCATGGCTGCCGTTTTATTGAACACTATATTCTACTCATCTGACAGATTCACTAGTGCAGGATAAGAGATAGAGGTGGCGGGATGTTGTTTCTCCCTGATGTGACTTCAAGTCTGGTCCAGTCCTACACACCCTGTCTTTACTCCCTTCCGACAGCAGATCTCAGACCAGCAGAGGGTCTCCCTCATGTACTGTGTCTGCAGCCTCTGAATGAGCCAATCATTAAGCGCCGCAGGAAGCCCAGTGGTCCCTTAAGAAATGTGACTGTTTGTCCCCACCTCTGCTGGTCTCCATAACAACGGGCGGCTTGTTTTGCCGCGTAGTCAGAAAATGGGTGCCGTGGCCGTCAAAACCATTGCTGTCGCCGCTGCTCCACTTGTGATGCGAAAGTAGCGAGTTTATACCCCCCCCCCTTCTTCTGCTCTCATCTCCATCCGTTAATTTCTCCACGGTTGCCGAGAGAAAGGCCCCGTTCATTTACTACTTATCTATTTAGGTCATGCCTGCGAGAACAGGAGCATATTCTGTGGCTCTCGACGGAGGAGGATCAGAGAGAGGGGCTGTGACTGCAGAGAAATTAAGCCTTTAAAAGTGATGCCGTGTCTGATATTTAGAGCAACTAATGAACGGAGGAGCTCGCTCTCCCAGACAAGCAGCCAGGCAGCAATTATTCCAGGCAGAGGAAGTGTGCTTCGAAGGCAGAAGGGGGAGGGAAGATTACCTCACCCAATGTGTCAGTGTGTCTGTGTGTTTGTGTGTGCCTGCTTGCATACTCCTATGTGTCAGTCTTTTCTCTCTCCGTGCGTGTGTGTTTTTTTGTATGTGTGTATGTGTGATTGGAGGGTGTTAAAAGAAGCAAGCGGCATCCAGGTGCTGCTTAAACCGCAGGAAGGACCATAATAACCCACTCAACTTCTTTTTTGCAGAATCTCTGGCATCTTTTAATTACAGGCCTATTTTGGCGCTGGGCGCTCACGTCTCAATGAGAATATTATCGAAATAAATGGTTCCGGGGAGGTCTATAGTAATGGCAATGCAACCAGCCAATAGCTAGTGTGAGCCTAATGGGGATGAGTGCCCTGAAGAGAAACTACTTTCAGATGTTTCTCTTTTAGTTTTGTACAGAGAAAGACTAGATGTTTAAATAGCCTATTATAGTGTTGAAATTGCCTGAAAGGTAATCAAGGCCATTACACATACCACTGGATTTTCACTGCAGAGCACCAGCACATCAGTATCAAAGAGTGAATGCCATGTATTCTCTATAACCATTTCACTGCTGTCAGAATCTATAGAGCATCTAGTGTGAAATATGGATCCGTCATTGGCTTTAACACGCTGTCGATTTACAACGTTGCCCACAGTTCAGTATGGAAGATTCTTAAGCTACATCTACACACCATCAAAGCATGTTTTTTCTCTGGACTAGTGAGACTGAAGGCCAGATAAGGCAGCTCTGAAGTGTCTTCATATTCATGGTCTGCCTGCTGGCCTGCTGGTATTGGCAGCAGAAAGTAACACATCTTGCAGGCATGGATGGTTGGCTGGCTGGCTATGTGTGCGTGCGTGTGTGCGTGTGTGTGTGTGTGTGTGTGTGTTCATGTGTGTTTCGTGCGCACACATTGGTGCGTGTGTGTGTGTGTGTGTGTGTGTATGGGTAGCTGGCTGACTTTCTGGCTGGTGGTCCTGCTGTTGTGAGATTATTTGGCAGCCACCAGCTTGCTGGCATACTTACTCCCTGGTCATCTGTGTGGGTAGACATGTCCTCTTTGTCCTACCCAGACCCGCGCCATACTCACACCCTGACACACACACACACACGCACACACACACACACACGCACACATACACACAAAACAACCCACTGACTGTGGCACAGCCAAGCTCCCTCTGCGCACTACTGTGACCTTCTCTGTCTCTTCCTCTCTTGGCAGCCACACCTCCTTCTTTCCTCTCTCCATCCTCCCTCCCTTCCGTCCTTCCTTCCACTGGGGCGTAATCTAAAATTAGTGTTGGAGAAAGTTTGACCAGTTTCGATTACCTGTATAGCTGGTGTCACTGGTACATTTGTGATGAGCTCACACAGCTGAAAGGGCTTTACCTCCCAAAATGTTTCCCCACTCCTGCCATCCCTTCGCCTTTCCCTGCTCCGGGTTATTTTGGGTTGATAAATTCTGTCTTTTTGAGATTAAATGTAAGCCCCTAAGCTTTTGAGCACAGCTGATTTAGTATATTGGCTCATCAGAGTCGGAGTGGTTATTGGGTTGCAGGCAAGATCTTCTTATCTTGACCGGTACTTATTTGTGATATGAAAAGACAAGACAGATTCTAGTTCAGTTCCCTTTGCCTTCAGACGTTTGATGAATACCAACAATTGTCTGCTCCCTCTTGCAGAACGTGACCATGCCCACAAGGTGGAGCTGTGGATTGATTTTTGATTGCACACTCTGTCATTGTCAAGGTCAAAGCCGGGTGGCACCTCTACGTTCCCTTTCTGAAATCATTATTATCACGTAGAGGGAAGTGCAAATACTAAACATCACAGTTGAAAGGAATTTGAGTACATTTTTAAGCAAATGATGACATTATGGACCCTATCTGTTTTGTACAGCCTTTGAGTTGACATTTCACCCTGATATAATGCCCTCTACCCTTTACTGCCTCAGTAGAGCCTGGATCTAGATTTCACTTCTAGCTTTGACTGTGGGTGGAGAGAGAAATATAGGTCATCAACTCAGAGGATATTGATTTCTTTAGTCCCAGCGCCATTGTCATCTACAGTATCCACCAGTGTGGCACCCATCTCCTGTCCCCAGTGTCAATCCCAGCCCTTCTCACAGTCTTCCTCCTCTATTGTGGATTACTGTAATGCCCCCCCCCCTGCCCTTCCCAATGCCCTGTTAGACATTATTATACCTTTACTCTCCTCTCCCTTTATCTCCATTTCAACACTCTCCCTATCTTTCTCCTGTCCTCGCTCCTCCTCTTCCCTCTCGCTCCTCCCTACCCCTCTTCCTTCCCCACAGTGGTTACGCTACCCACCATCTTCACCCACAGTCCGAGGCCAGTACAGCAGCTCTTTAATCTTTCAGTGCAGCAGCAGTCGGGCCACTATTCTGCACTCTGCTCTTTCCCTCCCTTTGATGTCACGCGCTGAACGTCCCGTCTCCAAGCTCTGAGATCTGGTCATTTCAGGACGATGACAGAGTCAAGTTTGCTCGTCCTTTTGTTAATTCTTCATTCTCGCCCTTCTCTGTGACCACTGTCTCTTTTAGCTTAACCTTCCTTTAGGTCTTTGTGGTGAACTCAAATATTGAAACCTAACTTTCTGTAAATCTAATTTCTTCAGCATTTCCAGTGTAAATGAAAAGCCTGGATACCATGTTGAAGGTTATTGGGCCAAATATGAGGATAGGAGAGTTTATGTGTGTATAGTATAGTATAGTATAGTTAGTTTCTTGTTTTTATAGCACTTAATTATTTTTAGATATTAGACATCGTGGTGTCTAGTGAGCAACCCTCCAAATCAAATTCCTTGTATGTGGAAATGTATTCGGCCAATAAACTGATCCTGAATCTGATCCCATATACCACATTCCAGTGGTGCAGGACAAAGACTGGATTTTACAAGCGCAAAGAAAGCGGCAGCCCATGGATGCAATATGGACTGAATTATCTGGAGGGCTGTGGCGGGGTGAGGGTCACCGTTTCCAAGCCTATCCGCCCACTCAGTGTCTGGCACGTGTGGCCTATAGAGTCAAAGCCTCCGACTAACACCTTTCTCCATTCTAATACTTTTCTTCATCATATCTGGGATGTCGGCACTCACTCTATCACAAGTCATTTTTTAAGTTAATCCCAGAGCTTTGGAAAGATGGCCAGTCATTGTTAATGCGTGATGACGGCTTAGGCCATTGGAGCGGGCTGACAGGAGCGAGTGGATCTTGTCTGACCATACTGGTATGAGCCTAAAGCTCTTCCAGTCCGTCGGATTATGGTCAATACCTTCAATCTGTGTCAGTGAGCCATCTAACAGCTGAGAAAGATTTGGACGACGCAAGGGTCAGACATTTGTATGTAATGAGACACTGTGGCATTTTTAGGATGAAAAATAGATTTGAAGAGTTTTTGGTAATAGCTCAGTGAAACTGCAGCAGTGATCACCACGCCATCTCCATCAGCCAGCCATTCATATAGTAAGGAAACTTGCCATGGGCAGATTGTCAGCCATGTGCCACCATTGGTGTCCATAAACAATCATGTTACAACAATGATGCTACTAAAATAGAGCTTTTTTGTTCTTTTTTAGCTCATTGCCGCCTTTTCTTTCCACTGTATCTGCCTTCATTCAGAGACTTCAGCCAGTTGTCATTCCTCCCTATAACACAATGTACCAATAAAATTGCCACATTATGTTGTTGCTGTGTTCAAGTCAGCACTTTGTCAAAACACCGGAGGAAAATGATTCCCTTGTCTTGCCTCATGAACAATAGCTCTGAGCTGAGAGACAGCGGGGGCTCTGCCAGAGGGCTGTTTACGTTCCTTCCTCACGTGGACGGTGTAGGTAGCGGGGCCGGACGTGCGACTGGTGCTATTTTGTTACCACCACATAACGCCCCATTTCTCAGATGGGCCCTATTTGATGACAGGGGAATATGATAGGGTTCCTGTAATGCGTGTGTATGAGGGAGGACGTGTTTTGACACCCAGCTGCTGAAGTGGATGGTGAAGACCAGCTTTGCCCATCCACAACAGCTGCTCCTCAGATCTTTAATCCATCGACAGTACAGACAAATTCTTTTTAGATTCAGGCTCCCGCTTTTCTTACATTTCAGGGTTCTTCTGTTCGAAGCAGAGGCCTACTCAACTTTCAGCTTACATTTCAGTCCCCCATCTTCCCTAGCGACATTTTAAATTTTAGGTCCCTCTCTCCTCTCCCTGTCGGAGAGGCTTGTTTTGGCTATAACAGATTGCCCGGCCCCTTCAGCCTCCCTGGCTGCCAGTGTCTGGGCCGGTTGTGTCTGTGTGGGTCAGTAGCTGCAGGCTGTTTGTCGACTACACTGGGAGACGGAGACAGGGAGGTGCGGGGGTGGGTGTCAGGAGGCCAGCAGACAGTTGTTATGGGCCCTGGCTCTCCTCTAGCTCTTCACGGCTCCTCCACCGGTTGGCCTGGTTGAAACCTCCCTCGCTCATACTCCCACTCACTCTCTTCTCTCACTCTGTCCTCTTTTGTCTTCCATCCTCTCTCTCTCTCTCTCATTACCTTTATTTCTCTCTTTATATCTCCTTGTCTATATCTTTCTCTTTCTCTTTTCTTCTGACACTGTGGTTTGACTCCCTTTTTTGTCTTTCTACTATTTCTACTATTTCTCACTTCTTCCCATCCAAACCTTTGACTCCTTCAACTGGACCCTGCTGTCCGTCAGCTCCATAGACAACCCATCCAACAAACAGTCATCCCTATGGACAGTTATTGAGACAGACTTACATGCAGTCAGCCAGTCACTCCCTAATGCTCAGACATTGCATGGCAACAGGCCACTGGTAGAAGCACCCAGCGCACCGCACCTCGTGTTTACAGCCCAGTAGACACGCCATCTGTGGCAGATTGCAGACTTACAATGGCGTACTCGAAAAAAGCAGTAACATAATTGCTTTATACTGTGTGTGTCAACATGCAAAGGCAACAATATAGTTGAGGCATGATTTAAATTCCTGCTCGGCTGTGCAACACTGTGGCAGATTGGAGATGTGTGAAGCGTAATGATGTGGGTGATTCTTTCTGGTTAGATATCTGTAAGGTGTTTTACTCTAACGTTGTTTAAAATCCCTGCTGGTCATTAATGCAGTTACAGATTTATCTCTATCTAAGAAGCCATTTGTTTTTGTTCAATGTGACCAGGAAGGAAAACAGGATACAGATACATACAGTCGTATGAAAAAGTTTGGGCACCCCTGACAATTTCCATTATTTTCATTTATAAATCATTGGGTTTTTGGATCCGCAACTTCATTTTGATCTATCAAATAACTGATGGACACAGTAATATTTCAGTAGTGAAATGAGGTTTATTGGATTAACAGAAAATGTGCAATATGCATCAAAACAAAATTAGACAGGTGCATAAATGTGGGCACCCTTGTCATTTTGTTGATTTTAATACCTGTAACTACTTAACACTGATTAATTGTAACACAAAATTGGTTTGATGAGCTCATTATGCCTTGAACTTCATAGACAGGTGCATCCAATCATGAGAAAGGTATTTAAGGTGGCCAATTGCAAGTTGTTCTTCTCCTTGACTCTCCTCTGAAGAGTGGCAACATGGGGGCCTCAAAACAACTCTCAAATGACCTGAAAACAAAGATTGTTCAGCATTATGGTTTAGGGGAAGGCTACAAAAAGCTATCTCAGAGATTTCAGCTGTCAGTTTCCACTGTGAGGAACATAGTGAGGAAATGGAAGGCCACAGGCACAGTTCTTGTTAAGGCCAGAAGTGGCAGGCCAAGAAAAATATCGGAGAGGCAAAGGCGAAGGGTGGTGAGAATGGTCAAAAACAACCCACAGACCACCTCCAAAGACCTACAAGCTCATCTTGCTGCAGATGGTGTAACTGTGCATCGTTCAACAATACAGTGCACTTTGCACAAGGAAAAGCTGTACGGGAGAGTGATGCGGAAGAAGCCTTTTCTGCGCACACGCCACAAACAGAGTCGCTTGAGGTATGCAAAAGCACATTTGGATAAGCCAGCTTCATTTTGGAATAAGGTGCTGTGGACTGATGAAACAAAGATAGAGTTATTTGGTCATAACAAGGGGCGTTATGCATGGCGGCAAAAGAACACAGCATTCCAAGAAAAACACTTGCTACCCACAGTAAAATTTGGTGGAGGTTCCATCATGCTGTGGGGCTGTGTGGCCAGTGCTGGTACTGGGAATCTTGTTAAAGTTGAAGGTCGCATGGATTCCACTCAATATCAGCGGATTCTTGAGAATAACATTCAAGAATCTGTCACAGAGTTGAAGTTACGCCGGGGCTGGATATTTCAACAAGACAACGACCCAAAACACTGCTCAAAATCTACTCAGGCATTCATGCAGAGGAACAAGTACAATGTTCTGGAATGGCCATCCCAGTCCCCAGACTTGAATATAATTGAAAATCTGTGGGATGATTTGAAGCGGGCTGTCCATGCTCGGCAACCATCAAACCTAACTGAACTGGAGATGTTTTGTAAGGAGGAATGGTCCAAAATACCTTCATCCAGGATCCAGACACTCATTAGAGGCTATAGGAAGCGTCTAGAGGCTGTTATTTTTGCAAAAGGAGGCTCTACTAAATATTGATATGATTTTTCTGCTGGGGTGCCCAAATTTATGCACCTGTCTAATTTTGTTTTGATGCATATTGCACATTTTCTGTTAATCCAATAAACCTCATTTCACTACTGAAATATTACTGTGTCCATCAGTTATTTGATAGATCAAAATGAAGTTGCGGATCCAAAAACCCAATGATTTATAAATGAAAATAATGGAAATTGTCAGGGGTGCCCAAACTTTTTCATACGACTGTA
>CABFOQ010028312.1:0-11007 GCA_900660455.1 Gephyroberyx darwinii | reverse complement strand
TGGGAGATAGCTCTCCCCTTTGGTGCATGGGCTGTCTGGTGAGACATTTTGGGCATGAAAGGAATTTGAGCTTTGGCTCTAGAGGGATCTGTCTCTGGTTTGACCACAACGGATTTGTGGGTCTGAGGCTGCGTGGCTGCTCTGTGTTCACCTCCTCTAGTCTGATCTAAGCTTCCCAGCATCTCATCATCCTGCCGGTTCTCCTCCACGTAGGAGCTTGAAGAACCAGAAGTTGACCTTGGAGGTGAAAGGTCAGCGGTCAAACATTCACTGTTTTGCATCTGCATAAAGGTGTTATCTCCGTCATCATGGAGTGTGTATGACTTGCTATGTCCATTCTGGTCACTGAAGCCGCCGTCCTCTCCTCGACCTGTGAACTGCCTAATGACCTCCACTGATCTCCCCAAGCCTTTGGTAATGAAACTATGGAAGTCCAGATCTGCCTCCTTAAAAGTCATAAAGTCTGACCTCTGACTCTTGAAGGAACTGAGTGGAGGGATCTTCGGCAGAGCGTCCTGCAGCTCCTTGCGAGTGAGAGCCCGGGAGGTGTCAGGATTAGCTGCAGCCCGGGGCGTGGCAAGCAGCACATCCTCAGTGGGAGGCACAATTTTAGGTTTCCCTTCACCCTTTACCCTGAGCCTGGGTGTGGGATGGCTCTTCCCCGGTTGGCTTGGTCCGCTGTCCAGTAGGTAAGCATGATTGGGTTCCTGTTCCCTGGAGGAGGTAGAAGCATGGCCTTCAGTCTTGATCCGTCTCTTCTTCTCTGTCCTGGAGAAGAGCTGCGGTACAGTTCCTGGGGTGGAGGCCTCCACGCTGACATCCCAGTCACAGGGCTCCTCCATCAACCCAGGCTCTATGGGGGCTGAGAGGATAGAAGACAGGGTTTAGACAACCAAACTGAACACATACTCTACATAGGTATTCTTTTTCCACATCAACATTAAACGAAAGGCAAATGCTACACGTGTTGCACATAAAGATGAAGGCATCAAGCCACCTGGCAGACGTGTGGACAGGACTCACATGGCAATGCAAACAAATTCAGGCTGCACTTTTGAGCGATGGCCATCATCTTGTTCTCCTCCTCACCATGGCAACAGTAGGTCACCGCCAGCCCCTGAGTACCTGCCAACAGAGCGTACGCCTCATGAGAAGTCAACAGGCAGGTGATGGTGTGTGAGTTGTGTGCTCTCTGGGATAGCATGCACGCGCACACACCCCTCAAGCTATGTTTGAATTACATCCCATTTTTCAGACAACACACAAGTGGGTCAAGATAATTATAATTGAATGCAGATGATTAGGAACCTATTGAAATTAGTAGTTAGGACAAACCTGCCAGCACTCAAGAGGCTAATAGCTGGTTTACCAAGGGGTGTTGAATGCAGACAGAAAGAGTAGGCAATGCTCCTAGGTGGAGCAAATCAATTCTAATTTAGAACAAAACCACAGGTAGAAGAAACCGTTTTTACACCAGTAACAACACCACGAGATAGACCAAGTGGCGGGATCGATGACATCACTGTTGCCTCAGACCTCATGTTGCTACGTTAACCAAACAAGTATCAGAGACTAACCGTAGCGCCCGGCCCTTCCAATGCGGTGCAAGTAGGTCTCCCAGTCCTGGGGCACATCCAGGTTTATCACTAGGTTCACTTTGTCTGCATCTATACCCCTGGCAGTCTGAGGCAGGAAAGGACGGACAGTGAGAAAAAGACAAGCATCGCAGGATAGAAGCCGACAGTAAACAACAGTGCCTAGTCAAATGCTAGGTGGATTTAGAGAGACAGAACATTGGGAGTGATGTAAGATGTGTGAGTCTCACCAGGTCAGTGGAGATGAGCACCCTGCACTGGTACTGCTTCAGCTTTGACATGGCCTCCAGTCTCTGGTCTTGACTCAGACCACCTGTACAGATCATCACACACAGTCACATCACGTTAGATCCTGTGTCTAAAATTTACTTTTTGGCTCATCTGCCAAGGGCTGGTAAACTAAAAAAAAATTTACTTTCCAGGATTTGAACCGGCCAATTTAATTTAACATTTTTCACCCACCCTATCAATGCCATTTAATCTACAGAATCAGCTACAGTGTGAGTAGATTTAGAGTTTTAAAACTTGTTCATGCACTTCATCCATACAACAGATGTTTTCTGTCTTATTTTTTTCTTTTTAGTGGCCTCACACCTGTTATGTGTCACCACACAAATAATGTCAGATTTCTACTACCACTGGGCTAGTAACCATCCAGGCAGCAGAGAAACAGGAAGAAAGGTTTGCAGAAGTTTAGACGCTACCACTTTGTGTAAAGCCAGCATAACAGTCAGCCAATCAACAGCCTGTTTGATAAAGAGGGACAAATTTACTGGCATTTTGCACTCAAGTGAGTGTTAATGTCAGACCCTGATCAGATCACATCAATTGAAACAAACCTTGCTGAGACATCCACCAATACAAAACAAAAGATATTCTGAATCCCCATGAGCCTCCCTTTCCCTGGGCCAACCCAACTCTTGGTACTCCACCCCTGTATAAACACCACTGCTTGATCAAAATCTCCTCTCACCTGAGATACAAACAGCAGGCAGGCCTTTAGAGGACAGGATGTCTGCCAGGTGCTGAGCCCTGTGGTAGCAACCCAGCATGACACACACAAACAGGATTTAAGAAACCGTTCTTCAAAGCTACAAATTCAGTCTTTATAGTATAGTGCATGCAGTATAGATTTAACAGAGCCCCGATTAAAAGATATATTCTTGGTGTTGTTGGTTATTATTGTCACTTATAAAGAGGAGGGTATGCATTAATCACCTTGTGTGTAGGTTGGAGAACACCAGGGCTTGGTTGAATGGCACTTTACTGAACAGCTCCATTAAGTGCAGCACCTTTTCCTCGAAAACCCTGTGAGGTAATGCGTGGGACTGCACCAGCTTGTAATACTGCTTCAAACCTGGCAGGGGGCGCACAAGGACAAGATAAATGAGAGAACCTTGGTACAAGCAAATCAGACTTCATTCACCTAATTTTTAGTTGCGTTTTTTGCAACTTATGATCGGTAAATATCCCATTATACTCGACATCTTATTCAGGTGTTACCTTTGAGTGCCGGGTCATTGGGGTTGAGTCTGACAAAAGTGGGCTCTCTCATGTAGCAGGCAAGGTGCTGAGCAAGGGATTCTGGGTAGGTGGCAGAGAGCGCAAGCATCTGTTTGTTCACAGGTAGAGAGGAGAAGATCCAACTGCAAAAGAGTGACAAGCAGGGAAGGTCGGTCAATTTCAGTGAGATTTTGTGAGTG
This sequence comes from Gephyroberyx darwinii, assembly GCA_900660455.1. Taxonomy (NCBI): domain Eukaryota; kingdom Metazoa; phylum Chordata; class Actinopteri; order Trachichthyiformes; family Trachichthyidae; genus Gephyroberyx; species Gephyroberyx darwinii. The sequence continues at coordinate 7,709 of CABFOQ010028312.1, read as the reverse complement.
TGTACATGATTTGGAGTGTGTGTGTGCGCAATGGCAGTAGGAGCTTTTAATTTAATTATTTTTTTAAATGATGTAATCTTGTTTGAGAAATATAATTTGACTTGGTAGTGGACTCAGACTTTTGGACCCCACTGTATGTGTGTGTATGCCCAACTTACTTGATTTGCTCCTGGAAACTGCCCTCCTCCAGCAGCTTGTCTGCCTCATCCAGAACAAACAGCCTGATGCTGGCAGTGGACAACATCCCCAACTCAATAAGCTGCTTGATACGACCTGTGCACATAACCAGGACAAATGAAACTATAGACATAAATGAGAGCACAGCCGTTTCATAAGCACAAACAGGTAACGACTTCTCCTTTAATGTCGCATTGGTGTTTGCCACTGACCCGGTGAGCCCACTGCTATCTGGCACTTCTTCAAATGGAGTTTGTCCTGGCTCACAGGTCTGCCCCCTATGAAAACATGGCACTCCAACCCCTCCATGGCACAGCCTATGGCCATCACTACTGAGTGGATCTGCACAGCGATCTCACGTGTAGGAGCCAGCACCAGAACCTGAGGGTGAAAAGAGGACCCTTGATGAAGTGAGACGTCAATAACCATTGACCATTATTTTTATATAATTTTCAAAAACAGTAGTATTCAGTTTTGACTCTGAGGGGTTGACTAGACTAGTGGTTCTCAACCACATCAGATTGAGACCCCCAAAATCAAAGTGATGCCTCCTTGCAACCCTCTGTTGTAGGCAAAACCGAGCAGAATGGTAAGCTTTGACACCAAAGGATGATTTTTTCTTGATTAATTATTGGAAGGTGCCTGGAGACTGCAAATGATCATTATTTCACATGGGATGGGTATTTATGAAAATATTCAAAATATAGTAAGGATTTTGGATGATATATATGATATCATATTTTTCTATATTCTATAAATCGTCCTAGCTCCCTGGGACACCCAGGATGAGATCCAATGGATCTGACCAACTCACCTGAGTTGTGGTATTCTCCAGGATCAGCGAGTCCAGTGCAATAGTGCAGAACACACATGTCTTCCCTGTGCCAGACTTGGCTTGTACTATCAGATCTGAAACAGATGGGCAACGTTAACATTAGCTAGATTACAGTTCATAAATGGTTTGGTAGATTTATACTGACAAAAAACGTGGCCTTCTCATGCTATGCTATTGGCTGAGACAGAGGGACACCACGTTTTTCACACGGATAACGTTACCAATCGATATCAATAGGTTAGTACAGGATTCTGGCATCTGTCCCCCAACACATCCATTAAGTACAGGCCACTACAGAGTTTGGTGGTGCAGACGTAGTGAATCAACCTGAATCAACACACACACACACATGGACGCACCGAGTCCACAGCGGCCCAGCGGAATGGCTTTGATCTGAATCGGAGAGGGTTTCTGAAACCCTGCGGCGGCGAGTCCATCCAGGACGGACGGAGACAGCAGCAGAGAGTTGAAGTCGATCCCCTCCGATAACAGGACATCGTCGGTCCGCTTTCGCGTTTCAATATCGTGAGCTGCTTTCCTCGCGGAGGCAGCCATGTTGACTGGAGTGTTTACTGATCAAAGGCTGCCGTCAATGTCTTTACCGCCACCTAGTGACTGGGAGGGTATTTAATTTGAGTGAACGAAGAGGAGGAACTATATCAGATCGACTGGACTTTTAAATATTATTTCCAATTTCCAATGAACAGTTAAAACGCAGTATTTACAGACATGCATTTGCAATAGTCTTATTTCATCACGCAATGCATTGTACCCAGTGGTGTAGTGATTGTCACCAGGCAAACATCCAACAATGTCCAACAAAAATTATATTCTCAGAAATCTTTCTCTTTCTTTCTTTCTTTCTTTCTTTCTTTCTTTCTTTCTTTCTTTCTTCCTTCAGTATGCTTCAGTAAATATGTTCAACAACTGTCAATAGTTTTATTTCTTACAGATTAATTCTTTCAATTGTCACTTTTTCTCCCTTTTAGAGCACAAACAATTGCTGCATCACTCCTGTGCTCAGTAAAAAACAAAGTGCCTGTGCACTGCTTGTACTTGGAAAGGATTAACATCAAATCAATGCGATATGATCAATTCAATGAATACTAAAAAGCATAACATTAACATATTATAAAATCGCTTACATTAATACATTTTGACATTTTCATTTGCTGAATGAATATCATTACTCATGGGCAGCTGTAGACACAGCAATCAAGGAAAGTGCTGTCTTCTAGGATATTACAAAGAACTATTGTCACCACAATCCGGATCTAAGGATTTAGTTTTCGAAAATATCATGATCTTGAGCCCCTCTCCTCTTATTAACCTTATTAGGAGGGTCCCATCCTGATTTCTTCTGGGTAGGCAGGCTTTGAGTCGCGCTAGGACAGCAGTCATGCTGCATCTGTAGAAAACCACTTTTTCATGGTTGCTGCTTGCTCCTGTTTGTTTTTGCATCAATTGCTGATATAGTTGGATCACCAGATGGTATTTTCTATTCAGCTCCTGCCCGTACCACTCACTGTTTTTGTGTAGTTGTGTAGTCTGTCGCAACCTGAGGACATCTTTTGGATTTCTTTTGGACTTTAGGACTGCAACTGGACTGCTGACACTTTGTCTTGGTATCAACAAGCAGTCCTACTGTGTTTTGAAAGAAAAGGACTGCAAGGACATAATCCCTAAACCTTATCTTCCCATCTACACTGAGCAAAATGGACCACCTTAGCCTCCACAGAAACTCTTCAACATCTTACAGTTCAATCAACACGGCCCTTCTGTCTCGGACCGGCTACACAACACTGGCTGTTATCATGGGTGTGTTCACTGTGGCAGGGATCATCCTCAATACCCTGGTGGTTGTGGTGACAGTAAGACACAGACAGCTGAGGCAGCCACTCAGCTATGCCCTGGTTAACCTAGCCATATGTGACCTGGGCTGTGCTGTCTTTGGAGGTCTGCCCACTACTGTGACCAGTGCCATGGGATACTTCAGCCTGGGACGCCTGGGCTGTGTAATAGAGGGCTTCGCTGTGGCTTTCTTCGGTGAGTCACTTCTACACCGTTTTTTTTAGTCCAAATAAACAACTTGCATGTGAAAGTGTTATGCTCAACTTGATATGATTGTTATTGTTATTATATTATGTTATTATTCAGTGAAAATCTTTCAGAGTGTGAGCTTAGTCTGAAATCATCCCCCTCTCCTTCCTCCCAGGTATAGCAAGTCTGTGCTCAGTGGCAGTCATTGCTGTTGAACGCTATGTAGTGGTGTGTCGTCCCATGGGTGCCGTCCTGTTCCAGACCAGGTACGCTTCATCGAAATATTAACGCTACAAGGATTGATTGCCCCGTGAGAATGTGACACACCAGCTAGATCCCTCATGATGCTTGTACTCTGCTGACATCTCTGCTCTCCCCAGGCATGCGGTGGGTGGAGTGGCGCTGTCCTGGGTGTGGTCGTTTGTGTGGAACACTGCACCTCTGTTTGGCTGGGGAAGCTATGAGCTGGAGGGCGTCCAGACCTCGTGTGCCCCTAACTGGTATAGCCGGGATGCGGCGAACATGTCCTATATTATCATTTACTTCCTTTTCTGCTTTGCTGTGCCCTTCTCCATCATCATAGTCTCCTACTCTCATCTCCTATGGACCCTGCGACAGGTGGGTACCGATGTACGTTGGTAGGATTAAGGTGTGAAGGATAGGTTGGACATATGGGCACCTGATTATGATGAATGTTGGAGAAGGGTATTTTAGTGACAAAACACATTACATAAGTTGATTGTATTGAATCTACAATAAAATATTGATGCTTGCTTGTATTTTGGTGTCTGTGTGTCCTAGGTGACCAAGCTGCAGGTGTCTGACGCTGGTAGCACTAATCGAGTGGAGGTGCAGGTGGCACGCATGGTAGTGGTGATGGTGTTGGCCTTCCTAGTGACCTGGTTGCCCTATGCAGCCATGGCCCTCAGTGTCATTATAGACTCCAGTCTATATATTGACCCCCTCACCGCTACCATACCTGTATACCTGGCCAAGAGCAGCACTGCCTATAACCCCATCATATATATATTCATGAACAGACAGGTAATCCTTCATCATGCACATGTATTCACACACACATACAAAGAATAATAAATCTACACACACATTTAGATAAAGTAATAGTGTGCATGCTTCCAATACAATATTGTGTCACTGTCTTTACCAAGTCTACTGTATCTCTGTGTGTCTAGTTCCGGGACTATGCCGTTCCCACTATCCTGTGTGGATGGGACCCTCGGGCTTCAGGGCCAGAAGTCTCTGAGGGTGAGAGCACTGACTCTTCTCTCAACAAGAGCTCAGAAGTCTCACCTAACCTATAAAATGATCCAATTATATATGTAATATGTATTGTGTGTGTAATAATTAATTTTGTGTTTCTGGTATTTTTAACTGTTAATGGGTTTTCCTTGAAACGTCTCTAATGTCAATAAATTAAATTAATCTTCCTTTCCTCTGGTCTTAAGCTTTAATGGTTGGATTACTCTGTGGGTTAAGAGGCTTACATATATGAACTATAAGAGAACACACACACACACACACACACGCACACACACACACTCAAGCACACACATTTAATGGACGGAGCCAATATTTCTAATTGCAGATATATTTTAGAAATGATATCAAATATTTTTGAATCCCAGTTTGAGTTAAATATCAGATTTGACAGATGTGAACGCAATTTTTCTTTTAGCAGAAGTGAATATTCAGTAGTAGTAGAGTAGTATAGTTACAGTCATTTTTAGTCCTGTCATAATTAGGCTGGGCCAGAAGCCATAGAAGTCAGGAAATTCAAATAACCACCTTCAAAATAAAATGTAGCAGCTTTGCTCTTCTTGCAGTAAACAGCCGTTGATGGTGGTCGACTGACATTTAAACGTATTCCACAATGTAGTTAATCACACTCGATAGCAATATCATTTCAAATGATTTAATGACAAGAAACAAGTAATCACATGTTTTTATGTTTTATTAGGTGTACACAACCCCTTAGCTTTCCAAGGTCTGTGCTCAAACATGGTACACACCCCTCACACACAAACAAGCCGTTGTCATCATCTTATGAGCTTTATGGCTTTCATTGGTAAAAATCAAAATAATCAGTATGTTATATTCCTTTGCACCATGATACCACACTCCAGCCTTTTGGATCCAGCATGTTAAACAGCACAAAAAAACCTTTCTCATCATTTTGGTCAAGTCTCACAGTTTGATCATTCACAGTCATTTTCCCCACTCTAAATGAACACAAATGCAATCGTAATCATCCTACTACCTTGGCTTTTTATTGATTACAGAAATATTGCTATGACTTTCGGAAAAAGAAAGGGAAAAAAAGCCAGAATGTGAATAGCTGTATCAAACCTGTACACTTTTGTATATACAGAGTGAGGAATCATCTATGTACATGCTACATACAGTCACACTCTGGGTAAATAAGTAGTCCTCCTGACAGGCACCGACATGCGGCCACTTCACCCTCTCCAAATCCATTTAGTGGAAAGACACAAGAGTGACTTCAGGTCAGTGTCTGAGGAGCAGGAAACTCCATTCTACAACTACTAGCCATGTCATAGATACAGTACATGGTTGACATGTCAACTGATTGGTGTGTGAAACAGTTGTGTGCTTGAGCACCTGGGACCTGGTTCTTCAGTAATGCTTTGGTCCTGTTGTTTCTGGCAGCATGAAACAACAGTGTGTAGGAGTGTTTTGAGCAGTGCTAAGTATGTGTAGAATACAGGTATACCGACTAAACAAAAGTTTTTGCTGTAATTTTCAAAGCGTGGTCAGATTTTGCTGTATAAATTGTCTGGTCCCAACACTGGCAGGGCATCCACATTGTTGTCAAAGATTACTGAGCTGTCATTGTCTTCACCTTTTTTGATGTACAGTGGACTTGATCTGTCCTCATCTTGATGAAGAGCCATGATGGGGCAATATGGTGTTTGGTGTAAGAGCAGCTACTAACGTAACATGTCAGATTCAAATCAACAGGAAGTATTCCTTTCCCCTTGCAGTGCGCCCATATACGGCACCAACTATTTCACATACCAACTGAATACATCAGTGTGTTTATTACACAAACATGCTTAAAGAGATGACAAATAAAGACATGGGTAAGGTGTCTCTGAACAGCAACATCATGGTCAAATCAACAGAGAATGACTAACATACATGACTGATGGGTTGATTCTGGGTTGATTTTTCTTCACATACAGTCTGAACCAGCTTTGCAAAGGGACTCAGCCATGCTCAACATACTCCTCTACTGGGGAGACATACAAGACCTGCTGTACCTCACAGCATCCACAAAACTACACTACTGATAAGTCCTGAGCTCAAGGAATGTGCAACACGTTCCCAATCAGTCGCCAACTGTTCCAATGGGAACACAGATAAGACTGAGAACGGCCTGGGATATCATTGCTTCTGACAAGTAAAAAGTATGGTCTTATATACAGATTAAAAAAAAAAAAGAGTAAAAATATATGCATGTGGGGAGAGGGTCGGGAAGGGTCGATGAGTGGACTACTCATGATCTAAAGAGGTAAAATCAGGTGCAAAGAGAACATTTCAACGCCAACACTTGTACATCAACGCTACAGCACACAACAAATCGAGACAACTTCTGAGTCAAGGCAAAAGAGGAAGGGGGTGTCTAAGAATGAGCAGGTGAGTTTTTGTACACTTCCTTTACCACTCTGTCCTTTAAAGTTGACTCCCTTTTGTACCGAACCAGGAGTATTTCGCAGCATAGTGTTCTTTACAGCATGTGACGAATGCAATTATTGTTTACAACCGTGAATTGCAAAGTGTACTTCATTGTAGTGGATAAGCGGCCAGTTCATACTTCTGTTCATTTGCCTAGGGGTTGTCAGTTCTTCTTTCTAATATCTAGAGTGTACTTTACATCCTACTCTGCCTGAGTGACTGATGAGGTAAAGTTATGACAGCCACCCTGACCTCTACTGGACAATAAGGTGCTAAAGTTTATCTCTGTAAACTCCAATGACCTACACACTCTAACGTTCAAGTGAACCAGTAGTGTGTGTATGTGAGAGAGCGAGAGAGAAGGAGAGGGAGACAGAGAGCGAGAGAGAGCGAGAGCGAGAGAGAGAGGAAGAGAGAGAGAGAGAGAGAGAGAGAGAGAGAGAGAGAAGAGCCAGCAAAAAGGAGAGAGAGCGAGTGAGCGTGTCTGTTGTAATAAAGGATTAAGAGGTTCGGCGAGGGTTTAGGGTTGAGGTGCAACATTTAGAGTTTGGATTCAGGCTGAGGCGTGTTATGAAAAAGCAGTTCTACAGCTCAGTCTCTTATGTACAACAACAGTCCAGTAAAGACAAGGACAAGAGAGAGCCAGCATCCCTCCCTCCCTCTCTCCTTCTCTTTAAAACATACCCACTTTCACTAAGGGCACCAGCTCCCTTCTCACTGATACAGCTCGTTCTGGTCAAACCAACTCAGCCCACATCCTCAGCACTGCCCTCTTCTGGACAGCAGTAGTAGTAGCAGCAAGGAGAATCCTTTCCTCCCTCCTTTCTTCCATCCTCATTGTCATACTATCATTTTTTTCTGTCTTTAGTTGTTTTTTTTTGTTCACAAGTACAAATTCTTCAGTCTTAGTTCTGTGTGGTTTCGCTTCCATTTTGCAGTG
>CABFOQ010028271.1:0-21038 GCA_900660455.1 Gephyroberyx darwinii | reverse complement strand
GGGGGGGGGTGACGTAACGAAGGTCCCAGACCAGCCGGTGTGGCCTTTCCAAGTTTTAATTATAGCATCCCATCAGGCCAACCAGTGTATTTATCATTGCGTATCATATTTGAGGTACAAGAACACAGAGTGAAACTGTATCATACAGGTTTCTTCATTGGCGGTATCCAGTGGTACTACTAAACCTAGAAAGGATTATTGAAATAATTTGCTAAAGACCATTGCCTAACGTACAGTAACACATTAGACAACATATTCAGGTGTAGTTTTCTATTTTCTAATAAGTAATATTGAACATCAGATAACATTTCATCCAAAATGGACATTTAGCATTTTGGAATGAAACCCTCCAGATACGTCGACCCTGAACAGGCCTGAAGGTTTCGTTTCTCTGTGAGTTTCTATGAAGGTAACGGTACTCTCAGCTCTTACCCGACAGGAGGCGTGGTTCCACTGTCCATCTGCCCGTCCAGGACGACCTTGTCGTTCTCCAGCTCCAGGATGATCTTGTCAATGCGGCCGATCATACGGTTGACTCTCTTAGAGAGGCGCTGGCTGGCCTTGGACTCCTCCACCGCCTTCTCCTGGCCGGTCTTAGAAAGCTCCTTCTTTATCTCCTCCAGATCCTAGAAAACACACAGGAGGGTGCAAAACAGAGTTAAACCAACCAAAGTACAACCTGGTCTGCCGGCTTCAAGGGCTCGTTCATCCCAGAATGCACCACTGCCACTATTTTAACAGACAACTACATTTCTAGAATAAAATAACACATCCAAATACCTGTTACCTGTCAGAGTGGCTGACAAACCTACCAGCCACAGCCCAAATTTACCAGTTTACTAGTATTGATTTCCTACAATGGTTACGACGAGCCCTTTCTGGTGCACACACATACACACACACACACATGCACAGACATGATTATAAACAGATGCTTCCACTCACAGGAAATGAATGGGATGTGTGTCCAGAGACAAACACACACACACACACACACAAAACACAGAAGCAATAACGAACACACAACACACACAAACAAAAGCACGTCGCCAACGTCTTGTCCCGTTCTGAGACGAGTTCCTGAGACTGAAATAAACCTCGACTCCTGTCTGACTCTCTACTGTAACTACTGGTCTCAAGCGGGCACCTCGTTGTATTCCTGGACGTCGTCCTTCAACTCCTCCAGCTCCTCTTTCTCCAGAGTCAACAGCCTCTTCTGCTCCTTCAGCTTCGAGCAGGCATCGCTCAGCATGTCGATCTCCTCCTTGGTGATCTCCTCACCCTGCAAGACAAAACGCCTGATTGAAGAGTTTTGTTCCAAAATGTCAGAAAGTGTATCCACCACTTGGAAAACTTGACACTGTGACTTAAATTAAAACAAAATATAGTAGTTTTGAAGTCCTTAGTAATAGTTTTACAGACTGGATCCTCTATATATTTTAGAAATACTGAATGATGAACAAGGGAACTTCAAGTCATTTTCATGTACTATCATGGAAATGCTCACTTCAATTATTCCAAGAAGTACGTTTCTGGAAGCTGAACACATCTACATCTATTTCTTTGTTTTTCTAATATTGACTTCTGTAATGGAAATTTACTGAAAGCAATATGCCTTACCAGCATAACAGGTGCATAGCACGAGATGGAGAGGTATCGACTTGTGCACCTTGTGGTTTATCATCTGCAGCCATGCTATATTTTGCAATAGTCTACGAATACGCACCCACATGTAACCACAGTCTAGTTCTTGGAACGTATGTCTCAGGCGATAACCGCAGCTCTAAATCTGTCTGAACAGGGTCTCATCTTTTGACCTTTCTTTGAACTGTATGCTATAAAAACCTGTCGTGCTCGACTCTCTGACAGACTACTCTGTACTCTGTATTGTTCTGACCCTTGCTGCAGCAAGTTTATTCAATAATCCCAAAGACAACTCTGATGCTTTGAAAGTCTCTTCATTCTCAGATTTCCATCACACTTCCTATCAGTCAGTTTCCAACAGAGAACCATGTGCTCACTGTATAAAAATATATATATTTCAACTTTAACTTTTTTTCATTACTTCTTATATACTACTTTCTTTATATACTTTTACATTTTTTCTACACTACCTTTTAACATTTTATTATTTTATGTTTCATGTGACCCATGGGAGCAACCCATCAAGTCGAATTCCTTGTATGTGTAACTCACTTGGCCAATAAAACTGATCGTGTACCGACAGAGAAGAGCAACCCAAACACAAAAAAGAGGTAAAAGAGGTAAAAGAGGGAGGTTGGAGTCTACTGGGTGAAAACCGCTACCACAACCCGTTAACATCATGATGGGAGGGAGTGCTGTAGAACTAAAAGGTTGTCAGTCGGGGTTGGAAAGGTTCAACACAGACACTAAGTGGTTCTCAACTCAGCAGTACTCTGGACCCGGAGGAGGACCGACACCACCCTGAAGGAGTGACAAGGAAAAGAGGAGGACCGGGAAGTCCGTGCAGATATGGGCCAAACAGGACTTGCAAACAATATTTGGCATTTGGCTTTAGCCTCAGTGGATAAAGTTAGGACAACTCAGTGTCAACAAACTGGCTTTCAATAATCTACACTTTCTGCCACTTATTTCATTGTTCCATGTGGTAAACCCCACCCGTCTGGTACTGCGAGGAGCTTAAAACAAACACCAGAATTATTTGCAAGTGCTATTCCACCCACGTCTGGACCTGTGGGCGTGTAGAGAGACCAGACACGTGCAGGGATAAAACGTGAGGGTGATTCAGGAGGAGACATCGTTAAAACCTAACCTGGATGCGTAGGAACGTCTGCCACTGTTCGAACTGTACGGCACGAAAAGAGGAAGTAGTAAAAATGATTGAATACAGGTGAGTGACAACAAGTACAAGACAAGCTAACAGACAAATGAGTCCTGACTAAACCACCATCAGAAATGCTCTGTACTGGTGGGTAAGTTAAGTCTTGACATTGGCAGTAAGAGCCAAAATGAATTGAATTTGATTTTCTATTTGTTTGGTTTGTTCATTTGGAAGCCCATGACAAGATTTATAGGACCTATTAAGATAGGAGGAGCTTTACTGATGGACTTACTGATGAGATTTACTGATTTACCGATGATTGACAGGTTTGGAGAGCACCATGTCAAATTTTCAAGGTCCCAGCGCTCTTAGAAAAAGTCTTAACTCGATATCTTCACCACGATCTTCTAAATTGTTGCACCAAATCTAGAAACATAATTTTGCATCGAGCATCCAGTATTTTACCGCTATTTTACCGCGCCTGTTCCCAGACGTTACCTTAATTCCTTCCAGCACAGGCGCCGTGTCTCTCAGCGTCTCTGAATGGACGGCCTGGTCGACGCTGGACAACACCGGCTCTGTATCCGCCTGGCTCCGCTTGGCCTTCTCTGCATCCGCCTCCAACTCACCCTCCTAGAGGACGGTGGTAGTGGAAGTCATCAGACACAGACAGACAGCAGGACTGATGCAATAAAGTAAGTAAGTCTTATAGTGTTATACTCTGTAGTGGGCAGTGAGAAAAGTCTTTAGTTCACTTCCCCTGTCAGACCTAGGAAAGAAGATTAAGCTACAACTTGGTCTCAGTTCTGGTCCCTCAGTCACCAGGTCGGTCCTTACCCTGGCAGCCCTCTCTGCAGCGTCGGCCAGCCTCTCCATCTCCCTGTCCTTGTTGTCCTGGCGTATGGCCGCCTCCTCCTGCAGCGTCGTCTCCAGCTTGGTCTTATTGTCCACTTTGGAGAGCTCCATCTCTGCCACCATCAACTGAGCCTCCTTCGTCTGGGGGAGGGGAAAGATAAGAGAATTATCCAACCAAGACAGGAACGTAAGACAAGACTACAGAGAAGCCGCACATCCACAGCCTGCTAACATACCACCATCTCAGGAAGCGTCTGCAGGGTGGACTTCAGCTGGTCGGCGGGGGAGAGGGTGTCCGGCAGGAACATGGCTCGGGACAGCAGCAGCAGGGAGGTGGGGATGTGCTGGTTCAGATGCAGCTCCAACCACTGGAGAGGAGAAACGTTTGACAGACATTCGGTTAGATATGATATGAAAGACGTTACGACCGTCTGGATCTCCATAAAACTCCAGCAGCTTGACAGTTTGAGTCTCTAATCTCGATAAATGTGGAGATGGATTACAGGGTTAGACTGATGTATCGGTTTGCCAATGTTGGGCTTCTATCAATTATCCGTCTATCAGTCTATCCATCTATCAATTATACACACTAGTCTGGGAAACCTGACATTAAATTTCATTGTCTTAGCACATTTTTTTCATTTAGAGTCTCATAATGGTCTAAATGCGGTTTCCGAGGTTTTTCCACCCTGCCAAGAATGAAATTCTGGTGGAAACACTAAATACTTGTCATTTTGTGGGCATGAAAATGGTCAAACTTGAATTGGCAGCTCTGATGGAAAATATTGGTAACGGCCTTCAAAAACCCAGTCAAACCCTAATGGATAACAGTTGAGTAGTTGACACGTTTTTGTCAACGAATCAAATCCAGTTTACATGGAAGCATTACAACAACAAAACAGCAAAGAAACTGGGACAATAACTGGACATCATAGGACAGTACATGGAGAAAAGAGTTCATATCTTACATTTATTGAGGGTTATCGTCGCTTAGCAATATTACTAGGACAAAAAAAATCTACTAAGGGGAAATGGATGAGCGAGATGCTGAAAACCCCCCACCCCTTGTTGTCGTCACCTGGCTGAGTTGCTCTCTGAGCCGGGCCTCGGTGACTCCCAGAGATCTCATCCCTCGGACGCGACAGGCAGCCTGGACCTCGGTCACGTTCAGACTCTCCACCCCCTCCTCTGCGATCAGCTGGACGAACAGAGCGAACAGGAACAGTCACATGAAGGTCGGTTCACTTCCACTTCAGTCATTTAGAAATGTATCCAGGAAGTGAAATTCATTTGATGATACGTTTGACTTACAGTCCCTAAGGCCTCTATGACAAATTACGTGTATTACAACATACATGCCCTATGAAAGTGTTGCTGTCTGCACATTTCATTTTTTTGAAACATGAGGACAAACGGCGTCTTAAATTTTCAAGCGCCGCCGAGCGTCCTGACCTTGTCATCGGCGCGGATGGCCCTCAGCTTCATGATGAGCTGGAAGCGGAGGAAGTTGTTGGTGCCGATGGACTGGAGCTCCAGGAGACGGCACAGCGCCACCAGCTGGGGGCGGGTCAGGTTGTCCAGGGTCAGCTCGTCCTCAAACAGCTTGGAGAACCGGATGATCTGCTCGTTGCTGGGACGCTCCCCAGAGTCCCGGATCTGGAAGGGTGAACAGTTTAAGACAGGGGTCCTGCGACTGTTGGAGGATCAAATTCCAGGACCTTTCCAAGACCATTCCATCACATAATTCCCAATGACCAATGTCTATGTTGCAATTGTCACATTTGATCTGAATGTCCACGTCTTATTTCTGCTCCAACTATTTCTTAGAACCGATACTATCAGGACATTTCTGGTCTGGGTTTTTATTCCTCAAAAGGGAAGTGGATCAACTAGCAGCCGAGCTGAAACATTCAACATTTCACTGATTGGGAAAAAGATAATCAACAAATTTCCATGACATTTTAAAAACTCTATGCACATGTGACATTTCCAGGTTTTCCATGACCTCAGGAACCTGCTAAGACGCTCATCTTATCAGCCTAATTCAACAAGTGGGACTGCAGGGCGTACTGGTGGCTAGTTATAGCCTCACCCTGCCCCGCCCAGCCTGTTTATTTCATGATGCTTTGTGTCAGTGAATGCCGATGCCGACCTTCTGGAAGAAGGTGGAGAACTCCTCGGTGACGTTGCCTTTGGCAGCCTTGTTCCGCAGAGCGATCTCCTCCACGGTGTCCTGGAGAAACTTGGCCATCTCCAGCTTGACCCGCAGTTCCTTCTTCAGCCTCTCCTCCTACAACAGGTCACAGATTACATGTTGTGTTAAATTCATAATAAACAAATACACTTTCTTCATATTAAACATAAAAAATAAATACATACATTAGATTTCCTTCAGCACTTTTCAAGAATATTATAAACTACACAATCAAGTGATGACATGTCAAATCAATGAAACAAAATCAAGATAAGCATATACTACTGTCAATAGTATGTCTTGCACTGTTTCTGTACACTGTCCATGTGTCAATATCAATCAATATGTCTGCACCCGCACCAACATGAGGTCCTGTACATTGGTTGTACTTACATAAAGATAAAGGACGCTGATTAAGACAGCAGAGGAAACTAACATCACATAATACTGAGCAGTGAGCTGGGGTCAAGCTTAGAGCGCAAAGGTCAAAGGTTACAAAGGGTAGGTCAGGGATCCCGTTATATCTATGGTAAGGATTAGGTGTCAAATAGGATTAACATCAGGACAACATTAGGACCTCATTGGGATCCTAGGTGAGAGTTCATGTCATAAGTGAGTGTTCAACATCAAGGTCACATTGATGCTGCAATATCAGAGACTGCAATATTTATGGTGCAAAGGTTTCAATATGGTTAAAACATATTTTAAAAGTACTTATGAACATCGGTGGGAAGCCTTATAGGCAATATTCCCACGATCTACCATTGTAAAGCTACTGAAGTGTGTCAAACCACATTCATAGGTAAAGTAAACTAAAATCTCAAGTTAAAAACATTGGTCTCGTGTGTTTTGTCCACATGATGCAGCTTCGGTTCAAATGCGATGGCCTGCTTTGACTACCTTCTTGGACTGAGTCTCGAAGGTGGACGGCAGCATGTTGGGGAAGAGCTTCAGGGCCACGGGAAGCAGGAACTCCATGAAGGGGACGATGATGAACACCAGGAAGGGAAGGAGCCTGAAGACGTCTGCACACGTTCTGAGGAACTGGGGAGACATTTTTTTTAAAAAGGTTGGCATTAGGATTGACTGGTTGATACATAATTGGTTCAATCAGGCATTTGCTATAAAGCTATCTAAAATTATTGATGATGAAATCAGAAAGTGTGTGAAGACATTTGTGCATGTCCTGAGGAACTGCAGAGATTGTTTTAAATGGCCAGAATCAGCACCGACAAACTGACTGTGCACCTAGTTCTTCAATTAAAGCAGCTGATAGGAAAGGGTTTCAATAACTAAGCTAGTGTTTGTATCATTCTGGTCTTTAGACAACTTTTATTAATATTTTAGTAATATCTCTACATTTTCAACCTATGTAGTACCACTCATTTCCACCAGGCTGTAGTTCGCACACGCCTCCAGCAGAGGGCAGCAGTGGGGAGAACAGTGAAAACCCTCTTCTCCTTTGTCTCTTTCTACAATCACACAACGCAATCCCTCTAATAGCTTTTTCAGCAGTCAGCACTTCTGACCCCGTGGCCATACATCTCCGGGGCAACAGAAACCTCCTAATTCACCGGTTTGTTATTTGCTCGGTGCCGCAAACTACAGTGAACATTCTGCCTCACAAGGCTCACAAACCGATCACCTGAGCCAACAGGAAGCACATTTGTTAAGCGCAGAACTGAACAACCCTCAAAGTATAGAAGGACCCGGGCAATACTATTGTACCGCTGTCCAACTGTGGCTTACTGACCATCCCCAGACACAATCAGAACCAGCCATCTATAGGAATGGCCCTGGGGGGAGAAGGCCAAAACACGAGTCCCTCTTTCTCCCGTCTCTCCACCTGCATGTCAGTGGACCAGGGAGGGTGAAGGATTTAGGCCAGCCTGAGTGAAAAGGCCTTTGTCCGCAGTCCCATTGACATGTATATCATCTCCCAGAGTCCCACATCAAAGACGGGAGGGGAGGGGGCGACAGATTAAAATAGAAGGACCCTTGAGCTGAGGCCTGAGTAAGTAAGTGAATGTGAAAAGAGGGGGATTAAAGAGGCAATGCCAGCCCAGGTTAGATGAATGGGGTGTGGATGGGTTGGGGACATGCGCTCAGAGGGAGTCAACTGCATTTGAAAAGGTGCAGATGGGGCTGGTAGTGTGGGCTTAATGGAGGGAAACGGTGGCCGTCGGCAGCGCTGCCCAGGAGCACTAGCAGGGCTGGGGAGGAGGTTTTTACTTTCCTTTGTCCGTGGCACATTGAGCACAGAGTACTGCAGGTCGAATGTCTGTTTGTGTCTATGCATCAACTGAGACAAATTCCTGTAAATGTATTGTCCGTCCAATAAGAAGTTATAATGGTGATTCTGTGTAGAGTGATGTGTACTCGACTCTTCATAGTACACACTGCACCATCCCTTTGCAAAGCATTGAGATCCTGTTGTCCCTGTGAGTCAGTATGTATCTCTAAGTTGTCAATATGACAAAAAGTGATCCTCATTTTATTAGTCAGTTCACCATTTTCCTGTTTTTTATTAGTTTTACAGGAAGTAGAGTTGGGCATTAATGTCTGACACAACAGTACTCAAAAAGGGTGAGAGGTTAGGTTTGAAAATGCTGTTGAAAAATATAATTATTATAATCTTTACCAGCCACTCTGGCAGGTTTACAACCATCATTTATTTGTGACAACGAAGCCTGAGCCAGAAAACATGCAGTCCTTCCACGTGGACAGATTCCCAGAGAAGGGCAGCAGAGGGCCAGTCAACCACAATAGCACTCCACTACTTCACACTCTGAAAGAGTATTCACAACTTGCCCGTCATGTCTACTATGCTGCAGCATCAAGGGAAGTGGTGACGGTGTGACCTGAGCCTGACCCTCACCTCTCCTCTAAGGACACTGACTCACAGCCTCCCTGAATGTAACACGGCATGTTGCTTTGAATGAGAAACAAGCAGCAGATTGTGTCATCGCAGAATGAAACTGTCAAGTAGACATATGTATTACTTGCAATTTATGTGATTCATCAATGTTGACTTCTAATGTCCAATAATTCTGAAAATGTGAATCTAAACAGTGTTTCTACTGTTGTTTTGCATTAGTGGTAGTAATAGGTCATTTATAGCTTTGGTTCCAGGTAAATCTGTATTTTGGCCACAGTTTGGTCTCTTCTGCAGGACTACACCTATCCAGTTTGGTCTCACAAGATTTCATGAAATGAGCACGATGGAGGTCAGGTGGTGGATCTGTGTCTACACCTTTTTATCATGTAACCATGACCAAAACCGCACCCTACCTTTAAGCAAATTGCTTTAGTTGCCTAACCTTAACACCCAAAGTTGTCTAACTTGCCTGAACTTCACCGTTAGCTGACCTTTTCACAAGACGAATGTGGAAATGGCGTGTCCCAATTTGTGCTCTTGTCACATAATCCTTTCATGCACAGAACTCGTTTCCACAACATGTAATCTGCGTTTCAGAATTTGTAGAATTTCAAGAGACTATTTTGATCTTGATATTAGATGATGATAAAACACTATTTCCAAACCACGGGCCTCCACACCTTTTGAGGAAAAGTGAGTGAAGTGAGATTGTGTTGTTAACCTCAACCCCACTAGACAATGTGAAGTCACCACTAAGCATGGGCTGAAGCTGAAGCTAAAAGAGTTGTCCAGTCAAACAGACAACATATAACGCTTCTTCCCGAAGAGCTCTAATCCTGCAGCACAGTCTAGCGAGTAAACAATCAGTTTGCAGCCAATTTCTATACTTGATCTCATCCAGTTTGAGACGCTGTGGATTAAACATGACAGAACAAGATGTCGAGGGTTGTCTTCCCTGAATTCCTGCTCAGTCATCCTTGATCTCTAAGCTCATCTGCTCTGCAAACACTTATTCAGGGTAGAAAACAAACTTTTTCACCCACTGGAAACAGTGACTGACTGATTCCAAAGTTCACCCGCCACTACAACTGGTCAAATATTTTCAAAAATGAAACAGACCTTTGAAAGATGATCACCGGCTCGTAGAATAGATAAAACTTAGCAGCCACAGTGAAAATTGACCAACAAATTGACTTGTGGCTGGTGCTTCACTGCTAGCAAAAGGAAAGACAGACCGCTAAACCAGTGGGGAGCTCCACTTTGGTTCAGTCTGGAATCCCCTACAATAATCTTAACATTTAATAAATATATTGAGTTTTAGGAGAAAACCTCAGTTACACTACAGTCTATTCTATTTGCTTTAGCAACTTGTGTATGTTAGCATCATCCCAAAAGGCTTTTCACATTAAATACTTCATACACAGGAGGTCAAACTGTTAACAATCTTCTTGTCACACAACAGTACGTTGATCAAAGAGCTTATTTGCTTTCATAATTCAGCTCAGCTCCGGGTAATTCCCAGTGTCAAGAGTAACTACAGGAGACATGACAAGGTTAAACAGTTAATTCAGCTAGCCCTCTTTACCTGCGTTGCTATAATGCAATCAGTGCAGGAATAGCATTACACAGCAGAGCTAACGAGGCTAAATCGCTATCATAATAACTGTATTAGAGCTGACAGGATTGTGTTAGCTCACATGTAATTATGTCTTAGAAACATCTGGGTCAGGACACACAGGGGTTCGAGTTTAAACGAATACTTCCCCAGCGTCCCTCCCCATGTCGTATTTCTTTACCTAACAGTTCTCCATCCTACCTGATCAATATAGACACACGAGATTCCAGTAAAATTTGTATCAAAGTACATTTTCTATATTACTGAGATCAGTCACTGAGATGAACTGTAATGTGAGGCAGGCTGGTACTTGGAGGAGGATGCTGAGCAAAGCCCGTCCCTGGATACCTTAAGGTAAAAAGTGCTTTCTATAACAAGGACAAATTTAGCGAGTCGCCTCCCCAATATCCTGAAATAGACTTGGGTCTGCAAGGAAATGTACTTTCACAGTGTTGGTCCCCAAAGGAAATGCTTGAAAACTACTCCCCGATTTCCTTCCCCGAGGGCCCCTGTAGGCCTCACCTGTCTCCTCTCGCGGCGGGACAGGGGGTGTCCGTTCAGCACCCTCCACAGCATTCGCCTGGCAATGGTGGTGTCGATCCACAGCAGCCTGAAGCCGTGGTAGTAGTGTTTGATTTCGTCCACCACCCGCTGTCTGATCGTCCTTCTGACGGGTTCAGCATCGAGCGTCGGGCTGTACACCGGCCCTCCTTCCTCCAGCTTCTTGTTCCTGTCCTTCAGCGAACGCAGAGACTTCTCCACCTTGGAGTCGTCCCATCTCCGCCTCGTGGTGTGTATCCATCGGACGCCGGGGATGTCCTGCGGCCGTGCTATCGCCCACTGGCCCCCCGTTGTGATTGCAGGGTAGGGTGAAGGGGAGGCCCCCAACACAAAAGCACAGTAGAGTCGCTGGGGGTCCAGGCCTGGGCAGGGGCCCGCAGGGCCATCTGACAAGTTGATGGAAGGGCTGACTGAAGAGACCGGGGCCAAGCTGCCAAGTCGGAGCCCATCGATCCTGAAGGAGACAACAGGACAAAGAGCTTTAACACAGATACGTTCACACTTAGAATTGGGAGGCCAAAATAAATGTCTGCAATTTGGAAAAGGTGACAAGTTCAAAATGGAAGCATGTCATGGTACATTTAAAGGGTAGAATGAAAGTCCTTGGTTGAAATTATAACATATTGACAGGTGGATATTGATTAATGAACTTCAGGTACTGATTTTGTTGTTGCTGAAAAATGCGTATATATATATATATATATATATATATATGGTGTTGGAACTGAACTCTTCGAATGCTGCAAGATGTGCCAAGAAAAACCTATGAAGAGGATCTAAAAATCTAAATTGCTTTTAGATGTTATGAAACAAGGCGTCTGCAGGTTTTAGAGAAATCTAATACCAATTAGAATGAACTATGAGACCAATTTCACAACTGAAATGAACAGTTGTGAAACTGAAAGAAAAGTAAGTCCTATCAGAATATACCAGTCTGTGTCACTGGCTGCTTTCTCACCCTAAGGACAACATCCAAGAAACCTCAACATTTTAAGACATCTAAAACTGGACTTAAGGCTTTAAAATACCTTATTTAACTTTACGTAAGACCTCATAAGGCCCTGAGTTCAGATAGTATAATTTAAGACATTTTAAGGCTTTTTCAGGACCTGCAGACGCCTCACAAGCCCTCCATTGAAATGGCTTACTTTTGACTGGAGAGTCTGAGCGCTGTGCAGTTGAAACAGGCACCATCTTGTAGTTTCCCTGAAAGGAGGACAAACAACATGAGCAGCTGTGTACTGATAATGAGCCATTACAGACAGACAGACAGACAGACAGACAGACAGACAGACAGACAGACAGACAGACAGACAGACAGACAGACACACACACACACACACAGAAAGGGATTTTACAAAATCTGTTGGTCATCATAAAACAGAGATCACCTAAACAAACATCTGAATGCTCTTCCTGCAACACCGCATGCTTGGATTGTGCAATAACTATATAACAAATAACTACAATTAGTTAAGGTCACGTCCGGTGTGTTTCGTGACAGTCTATCTAGGCCTTATGAACATGTCTGCTGAAGTCTTGGGCAAGCGCAACGATTTGACCTCTTCGTCAGTATCTAAGGGTTTATTCATTTATGCCTTTATCACCTCACCAATCCTGAGGAAGTCATGATCAAGATAGTGTGAATTCTGTTGCAAGGTTAAAAAAAATAATAATTAAAAAACACTTCAGAGGAAGGTCTTTCTATAAATGTGTTTTGACTACTTGTATTTGCCCGTTTTATTTTTCTTTAACACTGTTTTTAATAAATTTACAGCATTTTTACAGCTCATCTTACGGACTCTTGTTGTTTTGTTGTCTGTAAATACCTTTGTATCCAACAAAGTTTAGTAATCTTAAAACTATTCTATTAATATCTACACACAGAATCTGTCTTGGGGCCGGGATGAGAGGCCCAGGAGGCAGCTGCCTGAGTGACGTGCAGAGAGAGGGGGCGGGGCAATGAAATACTGCCCTCCAATCAGGTGCTGAGCAGATGGCCTGGAAAACGCCTCTATTCTTTTTGTCACATGGCCGGCTGGAACGAATCCAGAGAAGCCGGGTAGAACATGACGGGCTGACATACAGGGCTGGCAGCCAGGAGGGCACAGAGTTTACTGGAACGGTGTCACCTTTGTGCCCAGCCACTGTACCTAGGGGTTACATATGGCACAGAAAGAAAGCCCTGGAAATACAATACATTACATAAGCCCCTGCCATTCGCCTGGGTTGTGAAAGCACCCAATATCCTACGGTGCTTCCCCTCTGATTTTCTGCTCGTTGTGCTTGGGTAGTTACTTTTAGTTTTGGTTCCACGTCCATGTCTGTTTTGGTATATTATGGTTCTGACACTGGCTGCAGGGCTAAAAAGAGCCTTACAAAAACATTAATACTAAACCGTAGGACTCTACAGGCTCATGTGGCTAAATTACTGTTAAATAAAATCTCAATTAGCCTTGCAGTGGTGGTCTCTCTATAATGAATACAGAGGAAACACTGTCCTAGTTCATCCAAGCAGCAGTAAAGCTGCCTTGTCCTCAAAGTGACTTCAGCGAACAACATATGGGCTAAGCCTTGGCCTACTAACCTTTAAGATAAGACCTTCTCCAAGGAGCCAAAGTGCCTGTACGTCTAAACTAAACCGAAACTTCTTGGAAAATTGTCGCATTAGCAGGAGATAAATCATCTGCAGTGTTGTAACCATGGTTACAAAGCATGTTGTGGGAAGGTGTGCAAATATATAGTCACATGTAGGTTTCCATGGAGCTCGGTGGGGATGTGTGTGGTATTCATTCATGCATGCACACACAAAGTGCATTGATTGAACCAACTTAGCATCAGGCCACACAGTCATAAATCTACAGTGTCATTCATCAGGCGGCACCATTCGCTAGCTGCCAACAGCACTACAGGGCATATCATTGGGGTTATCAGGTGGGAACCTCCCTCCACAGAGGTGTTGCTGAGTTACGCCCACGACACCTCAAGAACAGTGTGTTCCAGGAACCACCCCTCTACGCCACCTTTCATCAGACTCAACCCAACTTTAGTTATTTTCAATCAAAGCTACATTAGCACTTACATTATGAAAGGCAATACCACAGTGCATGATTTAGCTTTTCAAAATGTGCAATGTAGCTGCACGAGACCACAACATAGATGCGATCAGAACCTCTCACGCGGCCCGCAGTCGGTCAGAACAGAGCAACACATTAACCGAGTTGCTCACAGTGCGAACGTGGGGACAGAGTCGGTCTGCTATGTCTTATTTTCACCTGCAGCAGCCTGACTCACAGAAGCTGTAGTGAAAAGCACGACGTTCTGGCAGTTCAGTCCTACAGCGAACAGGCAGCTTGTGAGCCACGCTGGACCCGCAGCAGTCTGACACTCATAATGTCTAATAATGCTTCCCCATACACTGTGGAGGCAGCATATCACCTACCGGTAGCCCGGGGCTATGGGTGATATATAATAGGGTTGAACGAGGATGCCAGTTGCTACATTTGGTCTCGGGTATGTCTAGGGTCACACACGCGCCTGTCATGTCATCACCACTTAACTTTGTTGTTTCTCTTGTGGTTTATTTACATTACATACATTACATACACTGTGTGAGACAGTGCTGCTAATCTTTACTAACTCCAACTGTCCTTACAGGGCCTCCCTGAACGCAGTTTAACGTCCACCCTGCCAAGACCTAATAAAAGACTTAACATCGGTCAATGTTCAGCGGTCACGTCGGTCCAAGCTGCTCGTTAGGTGGTTCTGGGACATCTATCAACAAGTCAAAGGTCTTTTTTTAAACAATCTTCATTTATCCAAGATAGGTTGACTGAGCACACAAGTTATTTTTCCAGCAACGCCCAGTAAACCCACAGCCTTCCACGGCACTGAGAAACTCCACTGAAGAAGGTAGGATTAAGTGCCTTGCTCAAGGGCATCTCGACAGACGTTGTTGGAGGAAGCAGAGTGTCTCTCATTTACTTTCCCCAGCCACAATCTCGCAGCTGAAACGGTGACCTTCCAGTGACATTTGAGCCTTTAGGGCACCATTTACTCAAATGTCCTCACTTCTGTATTAATTTGCAGAACCCACGTTAGCCAATACGGATGACTTATCTTATCTTATATTGCAATATTCCTCTGGATACTCAAGTGTGATGTTTAACAGTTGGCATATGGAAATGCCTCACCCTGTTACAAATGACCCGTATACCAATTATGATAAACCTAAACACGATAGCTTGGTATGCCAATATTAGCCTGGATGCTAAGATGCTAACCTCATCCAGTTTAACTTACACAGACCGCAAAACCCAACAGTAATCAGACTATTCCATGTATTCACGTGTACAGGGATATTCCTGACCGGGGTTTGATGCCGCACATGAACACGATGTGACATCAGCTAGTGTTTGTAATAACACTCACATCAACGCAGAGCTACATACCGAACGGGGAATGACCCTATGATCAGTGCTCAGCCCTGGTGGAACAATCTGTCTGAGGTGAAGCTATAAGAGGCTCTGACCTTTCCTGCAATTTGTCTGTCTATCTAGGCCTAACACCAAGAAGCATGATATCAGTCATCCACCGCAGACATACAAATCCTCCATCTCTCCCTCATCTATTTATATGCCCAGCCACAGTGCATAGCTGCTTTCGCTTCCACTCCTCACAGAAGTGCTACGCTAGACTGGAGATGGCACAGGAAGTCAGTTTGTTCAAAGCTCAGCTCAAGACTACTCTGTTATCATTATTCTATCATTTCTTTATGCTGTGGAGCTAAAACATGAGTTAACACCCACAGTCTGCAGCAGCTTGTTAAAGCAGTGGAACGATCAGTTTGAAAAAATGTGAGCATTCCTGTAATAATATAGGGACAGAAGAAATGGACAAAGTCTGGTAAGTGTTTAGGAAGTGTGTGTAAAGGCACACAAATCACACAGTGCAGCTTTTGAAATATCACCACTCCACCAAGAAGGTACAAGGCAACACATTTTGTTTCAGTGCTTCACCATGTTTACAACATTGTCCAAACACCAAAAATACAACTGACCAAGAAAATATAAGGCACAAACACAAGAGACTATCCATTAGCCAAGAACTTGACAAAAATCTACACATCATGCAGTCTAAATATAGTTTATATACGAGGTATGGTTTAGGGAAACAAGAGAGCGCCTGTCTGCCTCAGCATCCAGCCGGGTCGAGCATTGTCATCTCAGACTGCAGTGGCAGAATGGAGAGCTTGCCAGTGAGAATCGAGATTAGTTTGTCCTCATGTAAACTGGCCTCCAAATCGCCCCCCCCAATATGCTGCACTCGCAAGGTGCGGTGCCTCAGGCCACCCAATCTCGCGAGGTTCACGTCACTACTGAGTCACAGTATGTTTCCAAACACTTCCAAATTATCAAAAAAAAGAACAGTTACAGATGCGTATCTTAAAAGATGCTGACTGACAACTGACATAGGATACCCAGTTATATGCTGGTGACCAAGCGGGTCATCATAACACACAGCGTCATCATCTTGATTCATCCACTGTCTCCCGCACACCCAGAACCACCTTCCTGTATAAAAAACCTGATTCTTCTAGATGCTAATGTTACAAGCTAGGTGTTAACCTTATTTCTTATCCATGGGCATAATACATAGGATGGACAATATCAAAACAACATTCTGTCATGAAACCTTACCTTTACCTTTTCTGAATTCGTTCTTTAATGATCTAGATGTCTTCATTAAAGGTGCGCGAGACCTCGTAAACAGGATTAACGCCATGCGGAGGGTTTCTGTCACAACTCGCTAACGTTAACAGTTACAGTTACTAGCTAGCTAGCCAGTTAGCTAGCCACTCTTTGGTAAAAATATCGAAACCAACGGACCGCTAACGGGTTACATAAAAAAATCCACGTCCTTGTACGCTTCTAACGAGCTACAACGCATTTATAACTGTACATTTGAACTTCTCGCCCCATGTCCTGCCCTTCTCCGCGGATGACAGGCAGCTAGCTACCGGTCAGACTCCCAAAGCTAACAAGTGACGTCGTGCTGGTGGCCGGACGTCTGTGTGAAGCTGCCAAGAGGAGCGGACCAGTTCCGACATTTCCGACATTTTTAAAATAAAAGCCCGTGTTTCATAGCTGGGGTCAATTCACTTTCAATTCGTTTGCCAGAATATGGTCCTTTCATCCAATCTATAAATATATTATTATATATATTATATATTATTATATATTATTATTTACAGGCCACACATAGAACAAAAGTAGAGTCTGGATACTGCAAGTTTATTATGTGTGTCTTTTCAAGCTCCATGCTCTTCATCAGACAAAGAGAAAATTCATATGTATCGGTGTTAATAAATTCATACACATTGGGGCAACTTCCAGTGTGCGGACTCTCCTTTTGTTCTGCATTTTATTCTGTCCAGCACCTGGTTCAAGATTAAGATACGTATGTTTTTATTCTGCTCTTTAGAACACACATGTTCTTTAATGGTATCTGTGAGTATAAGAATCTTAAATATTCTGTCTACACAGTTTTCAAGATCTAATCAGTTACTTTCTTGGGTTTGATGCACAATGTCGGAGTGATCATAAATATTCCACTTCAAGTTACTCCCATTCAGGTCTAGTGCACTAAACCTGGTCTGGGATGTTTCCCATCAGTGTTAGAAGACACTCACAATACAATGCAAGGCTGTGTGAGTTGGACCAGACCCTTTGAACGGAACAAGATTGTGTTTTTGTCTCTTTTCTAATGCACAATCTGCATTTGTCACTTTTGTTGAAAAGTGTTGAATTATATTATAAAATTATATTATACAATTATATTATAAAATGGAGCACAGTTAGTGATTAAAAGCATACGCTTCTAAAAGTCCTGAACCTCTCACACACAGCAGTTATAAACTATTAGTCAACAACTGCTCATTTTCTGAATGTTCCTTTCTTCCTAGTTTAATTCCGCCCTATTTGAAAGGGATGACGTTTATAGCTTGCAAAGCGGTGCTTACCATTACATACGAAAGACCTAACTAAACATATTCTCTGATGCAGGCTACTGCGATGTTATTTCTTTGTATCTCATGGAAATAATTAATGTGATTATGATGGAAAATTTTAATTTTAAGATGATCTTCACGTATATTTTGTATATCAAAAGGATGCAATTCCTTGGGAAAAAAAAAAAAGTGGACATTTATTTTGAAGTACGAGAGCAAAATTCTACCGGAAATGCGTTGGGTTTGCAACAAATGTCACACCGCTCGTCTTCCGCTGTTGATAGTGCAAACCTCTACTTGAATGTTAGCTGATATTACGCCATTTATAGCAAGTATTAGATACTTGAACTCTGCCCTAACCAGTCTGTGCGATAAGAGAGACCTATCATCTAGCTTTTGGTTTCAAATTTATTTGACAGTTTCACTCTGATAACGTGTGATTTAGATATGGAGTGCCTCCCTCTGAGTGATCAGAGGAACTGACAGTAGAATTTATGGCAGCAACTTCTGTTATCATTTTGTAATTTTTACTGCTTACGTTTCTGTGTTTTTTTTAAATTTCATCTGTGAATCAAGGCTTGATACGGAGAGAAAAAAAAGTGTCGTTTTTTCAACAAAAACATTAACCGGAAACGCTCGAGGCGTTTTCTAACTATTATCTGCTATCTCAATTGATGGGTAATCTACACATTTTCCACTAGAGTAGAGGGGATTTCAACTGAAGTAGTCGGAGAAAATTCATCATGGCTGTGCCTAAATACCACTAGGCCTCTGGTAGCATACGACAGTGGCACTTTTTAAGCGATTACTAATACCTCTCCACCGGCAGTGTAAATCGGTATAGTGATATCTAACAACAAAAAAACATCCCACCAGAATCAGGTGACCTTCCTTAGGGAAAACCTAACGGCGGTTTAATGTGGATCTGTTTGGGCGTCTGTGGCTACTTTAGGGTGCACAGGTCCACTTGACCTGGCCATTCAAAGGAATAGGTTTGGTAAGGATAGACAGTTCGATAATCAATTATATTATTGCTTAGAAACAACAACTGAGCATATTTAAATGCATATAAATGTATCTATAAAGCGGATAACGTTGTGAAATAGTGTCAAAACAAACGGGAGACACCGGTGTCCACTGCTTCCTACGGTTGTTTTTTTGAAAGAACCGGTTGGAGCTTCTCTAAGCTGCCGACCAATCGGAAGTGAGTATTTTTCGCGCTGGTCGGGAGGAGAGTTTGAGTTTCCCGCAAGCTTTGATTCGACTTGAATGAAATCCTTCGCTTTACAGGATGAATACGGCCATTTTTTCCATTTAACCGCTGAAGAGGAATTCGACAGGTAATTAGAAAGAAAAGCCCATTATCTTATTGTCAAGCCTGGGGAACGCGTTGCCGTGACTTTTTGCAAATACACTTGTCTGGCCCGGCCAACCATTTTAGCAAGTGTAAAGCTAGCGCGCTGCTAACGTTAGCTAACTGGTGCTAACGTTAACTGTAATTTGACTTGGTTTCAGTGGTGCAGATGCTAGCTTGGGCTAGCACAGTGAGCTAGGTATGGTTAGCATTTTTGAATGAGCTGTCATGACGCGTACAATTTGAGTACATCAGTGAAATAATAGTGAAACAGTCCAAGCAAAATACCGCGACCGCCCAGCTGTCTACCAATGCCTGTATTAACGTTAGTGTATTTAGCTAGCGCCATCGTAGCGTATAGTCAGATAACTATATTTAGCTTTGGGTGGTGGCTTAGTCTATTTGCTGGTATGCGGTGTAATGGCTGCCTTTAGAAATGGCAGGGAGAGTGTGCCTGTGTATGGTGTATCAAAGTGGCTGGCTGCCATCCATGATCCATGATATTTCCCCATCGTGGCTCCCGCCCCAGAGCATAGTCAGAGCCCGTTTCGTGCATGACATGGTGGGACTCTTTCTGGCTAATGTGGCTAGCTGGCAGGCAAGACACTTTAGAGGACGGAACGATGCATGAAATGTTGGACTAGTTGATTAGCCGTCACACTGCAACTATGCTAACTACCATGTTATTTGCAACACAATATGATAACAGCTTGAATCTACTTCAATGAAATGAGAGCCTTTCATTTCATTCCAGCAACTATCCGAACCCCAATCGGCATTGCACTGTCTTGTCAGCTGCTTACATTTCCGCGGCTTTTCTAGCCAGTGATGCTGTGGTTACGCGGCACAGCTAGCCACCCACTCATTGGGCATTCGCTGCATGCGGTGAAGCCTGCAGCCTGACTCCCTGCTTTCTCCATACCGCCTTGCCATAGGGCTGCGGCTACTAGCTAGCTAGTCCTTCGCTAGGCGAAAGAGCCAACTTGGAAGCCGTTGCGGTAAGAGGGTTCCCACCCGCCCAATGTTTTTTGTTAACATGTAATCGCCAATTGGTTCGGCTTGACCTCGTTTTAAATGAGTTGTGATCAACCTGTAGGTCTAGTTTTTCACTGGCTCGATTTCATTGAGGCATTGGAATTGCTTCACTATACAAAGGTATTGTTGCTTCAGCCTTGTAGTCAATCGAGTGACTGGACTTTCTCGGTAAAAACATCCAGACTGCGCGGCTAGAACATTCAATGACAGGTGCAGTTTTATCGTTTGCCTTCAAGCTTTGTTTTCATGCTCTGTTGGGGCATGTGAGTGCCATTTTGTAAAAGCTGTAACGTTATGAACATTGAATTCATATCCCAGAATGGCATTTTACAAATTATTTGAGTGAAGAGCAACAAAAACTGAATGAATGATATTTGTTTTATAAATTGGTGTCAGGTATTAGACCTAACCTGTGGAATGAGTAGTTCATCCATGTTTCCTGTCCTGTAGCTCGGTGAGCCTGGGGTTTTTGATGGGATGGACAGCAAAGGTAGCTCCCTGCCTTCGATGCCCGAACCAGCCAACCCGATCAGCCTGAAGCAGTTGCCGGAGTCCCTCGGTGGACGGAAAGGCCGGGGGGACATGAGCGGTGACCCTGCCCTGCTAATGGACAAAGCTGCCGCCCAGCTAGCCGCCACGCTGCAAGACGGGGTCCTGCAGAAGATGGCTGGCCACGGTCATAATAACCACAGCCACGAGAGGCTCAAAGACCTCACCTCCCGCGTGCTGAACGG
>CABFOQ010028267.1:31667-48280 GCA_900660455.1 Gephyroberyx darwinii | reverse complement strand
AAGAAAAATGGAATTTGAACATCGCAAATTGCATTTCAGACGCTGCAAATACAATAATTTTTTGCAATGTACATTGCAAAAAATTATTGTATTTGCAGCGTCTGAAATGCAATTTGCGATGTTCAAATTCCATTTTTCTTTGCAGCGTCCCGTTCTGTGCATTGTTCTGTGCATTGTACTCCAACCGCAAAACGCGTGTACTTACATCCACTGGATGTTATTCTTGGACTTCTTCTTGATGAGGTGGATCCCCTCCAGGACGTTGGTGATGTCATAGAGGCGTCTCTTCTGGATGTTCAGCTCCTGGGCGGCGAAGTTTAGATCCACCACCCCGTCAATAGAGCGGCCCGCCAGCTGCACGAACTTCTGGGTCAGCAGTCCGAGGGAGGTGTCGTAGCGCGGCCTGTCCGGCGGGGATTTAGGTGCTGTGGAATTTGGGGTGATAAGTGTTCATTAATGTCAGTTCTTCCTAAACAACACAACTCCTTTCTGATAGATGACCTTTAGAGCGCCCCAAAAATAGAAAGCATTCTGGTGTGGGAGGATTTTACTCAACAGCTTCAGGGGTGTCGGTCTGTAAAACCTGCCTCACTCTGTCTTAAGGAGCTGATAAGCTGAAAGACTTGTAACCCATATCAATTGATCTGATCTTACTCATCACAACTTCAGTCCCTTGCACACAGTAGAAGAGGTCAGAATGGAGGAGAGAATTTGATAGCGATTTTAAAATTGTGCAAAAAAAAAAGCGGGAATCGATAACAGGAATCAACAAGGCAAGCGTGTTTTCGAGCCGTCGGTTCTGGAAACAACGGGACCGGTTCCTCAATTTATAACCAGATTTCAGTTCTCATCCCGATAGTGAAAAAGTGAGGAAACCGAAAGGTGATGTCATCACAGCGCACCCAAAAACCCTCTGTGTACCAGACAGGAATGAATCATAGATAGGCCATCTGCTGTACCCTGGTGAGCGCTTGGGTCTTTGCGGTCGTCCAAAAGAAAGTTGCACTGAAGCGTGTTTTGTATGCAAGTTTGTTTTGCAGTGCAGTTAGAAAAATACACAGGAAACTCATTGCAGGCATGTGCGTAAATTGGGTATGCCAAAATGTGTGGCACATGTTGAATTAATCCAAATGTTGATCTTGGCCCAATTCATCACATTGGCCAAACTACCATCTTTTCAGTCACTGCTCCTAGACCTGAACACCCGGAATAATCCTTGGGTCCTCTTTGTATTCAGTTTGCCTTTGTGCTTTAAGCTAAGCAGACACCATCTTTGTTATTCTGTTCTGGAAAAGGTCCCAGTACACTCCGGTCACACTTCCCTCTTTCTTTAGCGCTCAGCCTCTTTATGTTTATGGGGCTAAAACAGATCGGCCCATTATTGAAGTCAATCAGGCCAAATGTGACTTATGCTCCATAATCAAACTGTAGCCGTTAGATAATTTGAGAAATTACAGACAATTATCCATCAACAATGTTGATCAAAAATGACACGATATGCTTACAATGTCCTGTAAAAAAAGAACTATTAAGCTCAAATGTAACAGATTTACTGCCGCCAAACTTTTGTTTTCAATTATCAATGCTCAACTTGAGTAAACGCCAGAAATCAATTGAGACAAATTGTTGTGTGCAATGTTCCACTTGAGTGAACTGCCAAGTGGACTCCAGAGCTAGGTCCAAGTTTGTGTCATGGCAGGAAGTTCAAACCTGTTCGTGTTGACTCCTTGCTGAGTGTTGTGAATAATGGACCAGATGTGAAAATGTTGGCACCAATGTGGAACTAAAACAAATAAACCACCAAATACAAAAATCACCCCACCGCAAAGCCTTACTCTTTGCTCCCCTGTGGGAGAGCGATGCCGCAGGCCTCTTGGCTTTGGATGTCCTGCCAACATCCTCATGGTATTGCGGGTCAAAGACTTCCAGCTCCAGCCTTCTCTTTGCCTGAGAGGGGGAAGACAAAAAAAACTGAGTGGAAAGTAACAAGCAGCAGTTGACAGTTATGTTTTTTAGATTTCATTTGCAAAAGCAAAAGTGTCCCATTAACATGGTACTTTCTTAACCCTGCAGGGAAATAGTCTCAGGCAGAGCAGAGCACAGGACTGGCTATAGAACACCCTCAGGTTGGGATTCAGTGTCTTGCAAACTCCAGCAGGGTGGATGCTTGAGTTGAAGGGCGGCCTCCATACTAGTTACGCCACTCTTCTGCCATTACACATATGCATAACTTGCAGGGGTGCGGCAGATGAGTCTCCAACCTTGATAATACAGCACCATGCAATTAAAAACATTTAGTTTGCAGGGATCTCCTTAAATGCAATGGCTAACAGGGCAGCCATTTTGGGGAAGAACAAGTTGTAACCTTTTGCATTCACATTTAAGACTGATGTTGCATGTAACAAGGAGCAAAACACATTTTTTGTACATGAAATGCTGAGGTTGTCTTGTCATCTCGAGCTGCTGTTGGTTAACTGGTGTTGAGGATTAACTTTGTAACTGGGGGATGGCCAAGAAGCCTCCCTGCCCACCGTGTGCTTAGTGGGAGCAAAACCTCCCCATCCCCCTCCGAGCGTCATACATAAGGCCTATCGTTTGCTTCTATGGCAATAAATGTGCACGTTCCAGTTTACGGTCTCCTCCTTACCGGTGTATTCCCGAAATAATTAAACAATTGCTACGTTATCAGCGCGGCCAGCGTTAGATGAGCAAAGTCAACCGAGAGTAAGTTCCGAGTTTACCGGAGCAATGGGCTTTGATGGCTGAACTAAAAGCTGCATCAATCCACCAGAGATGGGGAGAATATCGGAAGTTGGTTCACTCCGCCTTCAAAATAAACTGCATTTGGGTAAACTGGGGTTTTGGCGCATGTACATTAGGGGTGAAATAAAAAACAGCAATTGCTTTTTCTGGCTGACTGATACCAGGCAATGGACCCCACACCAAACTTTGTAAGCAATCTTGCCATTGCTGACGGTGTAAATTTAGTTTTTAGATCTGGGGTGTGCGATCGTGCCATGTAGGGCCAAGAGTATGCACATTTTCACTCAGCCACCAACGTTACATCTACACACGGTGCTTTTACTGATTAGTTCCTTCTCTGGTTGAAGGTGTGCTAATCAGTGAAATCACCTGGTGTATTCTTTGTTTGAGTAAAAATCAACATTACTCTTGGACCTTCATGTCACACGATTGCCCACCCCCGTTTTAGATAGTAGTTTGGTACTTTTTCTGTTTAAATCACCACCGCTTTAGTCGTATATTTAATCTGTAAGACACTTTCATCAGCAACTATATTTTACAGCTGGTGTCTCTCCATAGCGCATGCAATTGTTCCATTTAATATTTTGCTGTCACGCCCAATAAGCGCCACAACAGCGCCTTTTGGAAAACCCCAGCCTCACCATAACACGCACCTCAGGTATGGCTTTTTTACGTTTTCACGTCTTAATATTTTCTCTCTCAACCTTATTTTCTCTCGAGTAAAAAGTAAGGCTTTTATTTTGGAGACAATCTTGGGTGTTATCACGCGTAGCCTGGACTAGCTTCACACAGCCCACTAAACTGACACGCCAAGTTAGCCGATAATGTTTAAATTAATTAATTATTAATTTCACTAACAATTTAGGTAGCTACCTGGCTGAATAACCAGTAAGTATTTTATCAAACGTCGACTACGAACCTGTCAAAACAGACAAGTTCGGCAAGCTTAAGTGGACTAGTCAAGTTGAGGCAGGTGGCCTCACAACAGTGTTTACATCAACTAAATGAAGATTAAAACAAGCCATTTTACCTTTTGTTTATTAAGCCTTCAACCTGACATGTCGCAGTAAAGTGTGGGGAGGTTAGCTCGATGACCAACGTTACCACTGACAGTCAGTTGGCTAACGTCAGTATTTCAAACGCTGAATTTTAATAGCATGTTAACAGGCAAATAGAGCAGTTGGTTAGTTACTTACCTGGGTTCGTCCAAGTTCAGATCTCTGCCCTGTCCCGTTTGTTGACGGTGCGATGGGGGTTGCGTACCGGAGGCTGTCGGTCGGCTCAGAGAAACTGACATTCACGGTCTGACCCGGGCAGGACGGAGGACTGAGAATCTGTGCATGAGCAGCGGTAGGGCAGCGCTCAGATAAAGTCGACAAAACTGCGTTTTTGCCAGCAGAGGAGCCCCCGACCCCTAAACAGACGACTCTCTTTGGGACGGAGGCAACCCCCCTTCGCATCTTATCCTCTGGGCTCCGATGCCCCTTTGTCCATCCGCCAACGTTTGACCCTTTCACGTAAAATCCACCGCGGCTTTAAACAAAATAATCAATTCTACCGCTGATTCAATGTCTAAAGAATCATTTCGGTAGTCATTATTTTCAGTCAGCACCCTAAATAACGCAGATGCAATGGATTTTATTCGCCGAAGAGCTCCTCTCCTGACGCTGGAAAAATGGTTACAGGAAGCTGGCGTTAAATGAGGGGGATACCTTTTACCCGCGAAACTCGGATTTCCCGGGAAATGTTTGAAGTATATTTGCATATAAGCTGCTATTGGCCAAAACTATAAACGTTTCAGTGTTTACGCAAATGTACCTAGCCAATGGCCACAGAGCTCTGTCACAAAAATCTTATTTTTCCTCGGTACATGATTTTATGTTTATTTCGATTGCTCTCATGAATGCAATATTGACATGTGTCATGTACATTTTGAAAAAACATTGAGTATGTTATTCAACAATTACTTCAGTGATGATAGAGATGATAAACTTCTATGATAAATACGTCTGGAAACAAATCAGGAAACATTAAACAACGGAGACAAGCAAATTCCCACTTTAACTTGGGTATTTTTCTTTTATAACAAATATCTTTTAGGATAAAGCTATAAAATAGTCAGATTTTTCTATTTTTTAAACACAACAAATAAAATATAGGCAAGTAGCAAAAACTAGAAAAAAATGGCCAGATTAAAGGCCTTGCTGCTCACGTGTACTGCCATGTCATTTCTACAGAATTAAATCTGTGTTGTGACTATGTTTTGCCATCACAACAAACAGAAGGAAATGTGGTTTTGGGCAAAGTAGTGGAACTGCGTCAGACAAAGAAACTTTTGCAGGTTGACACACAAATTCTGACAGTACTACTTACTAATTCTCCACATATTATTTTTTGTTAAATTGTAAACTTATCACATGACCAACTCATATACACAAGGTCCCACACAACCAAAGTCTAAACTCTGTGTCAAATAAGAACCAACTCGCTTCAGTCATCATCACCAAACTTGATCTTCTTCCCCTGAAAGGCCAGGATTTGTCCTTGTTGCTCCTTCCTCTTCTTACTAGCCTCCCAGGATGGGTGCAATGCCTGCTGCGGTGCCTGATGGGAAAAGACACCTTGCCCCTTGCGATCTTGTTGCCTGGCAACATCACCCCTGCCCCGCCCCTGTCCCCTCCCTCTCCCTCTCCCTCTCCCAGCAAAGGCCACACCCTTTCCCTCAGACTCATGGTCACTTTTGCTGTTGCTTAACCCCGGTTTTCCTTCTGGCTGTCTATTCTGTTTTTGGAACTTAGAGGATCCGTCTGGACCACCGCCCCTCTGTCTCCCCCGGCCCCGAAAGTCGTTCATACTTTTGCCTCTGCCACCCCGGCCCTGCTTGCCCCTGCCGGGGTTTGACGAAGACAGGGTGGAGCAGAAGACAGTCTGAAGCTTGGTCACTTCAGCGTTCAGCCTGCATTCACGCTCATCAAGTCTGCCCTGGTCCGAGGTTTTCAGCAGGTCTGTCGAGTCGCTCTTCGCCTCGGTCTCCTTCTTCTTCTTCTCCCCCTCTATACTTTTCTTCTTCTTGAACCTGCTCACTTTTCCCAGGAAGAAGTCATCATCTCCATCACTCTCCTCTGACTGGGAGGACTGCTTGTGGAAACGCTCCTCTGTGCTGTCATCAAAGTACTCTTTTTCTTCATCATCTGATGGCTCCAAGTCACTCTCCTCATCAGCTTCTTTTTTCTGATGCTCTTTAGGTGCAGGCTTGAGATTGGGTTTTTTATTTGCAGCTTTACTCTGTGGTGCATCTTTCACAGGGTTGACCTCAGCGTTTTTTGTAGATGCTGTTCTCACACTCTTGGTCTCTGGAGACTCTGGCATTTCTTTGTTCTGAAGATCAGTAGGTTGAGCTGAAGGAGTTGCTTTCTCCTGGTCCTTTTCAGAAGGTTCATCAACAGTTGGGGTTTCACTTTCTTTGAGGTTACAATCTCTTTCCTCATTGTCCATCATTTCCTTTTGTTCTACTGCAGCTTCTACTGCAGCTTCTGCTTCAGCTACTGCTTCTTCTTCCTTGTCCTTTCTTTCACCTCCTCCTTGATTACTGTCTGTTGACTCAGGAGTCACCTTCCCAACTTGCTTTTGTGCCTTTCCCCCTTTCTTTCCCTGCTTTCCACCCTTCATCCTCTCCTCTTTGAAGGCTTGGACGGCAGCTCTGATGGCCTCGATCTTCTTGCTGAACTGATGGTGGGTGGCGATGCGCGCTATGGCCCGGTCAGAAATGGTAGATTTGGGGTCTTTACACACTAGGTCAAAGTCGAGTTTCTTCACCAAGGCTGTCTTGGTCACCTGATAATGAGGAAAAATTATTTATTTAACTAAGGTTTAAGTGCACTTATTGAGAAGAGACATTTTGATGACAAATCATGAATCCCAAAGGACTTGTCGTTGTGTACCTTTACATGCACACTAACAATTCGATCTCACCACAATTAAGGCAATATGCAGACTATCGAAAATGCTTTAATCTGATTTTAAATCGGGGTAAGGTCACAATCGGATTAAGCATAACCCGGTTAACACACATTTCTGCACAATCTTTAGATTTATTAGGTTACATAAAACATTGAAAATGGGAAGGGAAAGGTACACCTACCAGATCTGGTAAGAGGGTTTTCATCACATGGATCTCCTTCAGCAGTCTGGCAGCTCTATTCTGATTCCTCTCCATGTTCGTCTCGTTCCCCTTCTTCTTCTTCAGGGCCGAAATCTGTCGCATCAGCTTCCTCAAGACCAGAGTCTTCACCCTCTTCACCTCTTTCCTCATTTTCACCACTTCATTGTTGAGGTTCAGGACCTCCTCCTTTTTCTCCTTTGGTTGCTCAGGTGATGGCATCTTTTTCTCAATTTTATCTGTAGTCTGTGGCATCGTATCTTCTCCCTCCTCCTCCTCCACCACATCCTCCTCCACCACCACCACATCCTCCTCTTTTTCCTCAGCGGGTGGCACCATTGTCTCCATCTTCTCCTCAGTATATATCATCTGTTGAAACATAACCCAGTTTTGATTAGAAATTAATGAAGAGACACTACATATGTAAAAACCTGCCAAACTCCATTAAAAAAACATTGTCACTTTAATGTGTCACTAATTAGTGTCAAATGAAACACTTTTGGACCTTTTCCAAATCATTAGGGTCTTCTGGTTAGTTTGGCCTACTGATAATCCACCAAGCAACACAATATTGCAATAAAATCTTTAATTTCATATTTGGTTCACATTGCTAGCTACCAACATCCACCATGTATTTTGGAGCAAGACAATTGTGTGAATAAAAAAATGTATTAAAGTGTCAGAAGTAAGTGGATGAAGTGTCTCCTAAATGAAGAAATATAATGTAGAAGAGGACGAGAGACCAATTTTTCCAATGATAGTAGCCTCAAAAGACATGATTCTTTTTTCGACTGGAAAAGTTTATGAATTAAGTTAATGAATGTAATGACTTCAGGCTCGCTCTCTGGTGGTCGTCGAAAGGCGTTCTGGGAAATGAAGGAAATCACTAACTGAAGTAGAAGTGGCATGTTGAGGGAACGTGGCTACACGAAGGTAAATTTACACCACTTCATCACTAAAATAACTCCCAGGATGCACTGAACGTCACGGATTGTTGATACATAAGAGTATATGATGGTGGAATTTCTTTTAAATCATATTCCAGAGCGGTGTACGTTTGCCGGTAAGAAAGGCGATATTAAACTGCTAATTTTTCGAATTAAGTTTGTCGTGATTTTCTCTCCATACAGGAAAACGGGACGTACTGAGGCTGCTAGCAGACACTATACGACAGACACTTAGGAACAAACAGGTCTCCAGTCTTCTTCCATTGAGCTTAATAACAATTAACGTTATGTCAGGAATGACTAAATTAATTTAAACGGACACATTTTATGTGAACGGATAAATGTACATATATTTTTCCAAGCATTCTAGTGAGTTGTATTCGATATCTGATTAAGGATCAGGAATGCCAAAACAAACGTGGTAACTTCAGCATGGACGAGTTGATACCATGTAACGTGTGTAAAGAAGGTTATTTGGCGTTCCAGCGCTACTGACGGAACAGGCTGCAGTACGAAGACTGAATTACTAACACTATAACCAGATGGTATTGTACTTACCTTTTGATTTGTGAAGATAAACACATAAAATTAAGCAAAACGTCCTGTGTCGCAGGGGGCAACCATTTTTCTTACGCTGCTGACGGTAGTGTGACGTCAGACGTTAGCAAAGAGACGCAGCGTGTCGTGAAAAGGGGAGGGCCTTCCGTGGACTGTTTTTATTTATTTCTTTGTTTCATGTGCATAAAACAACAACAATGGTGGATAATTGAAGAAACGTGCATAAGAGGATGATCGTATGACATTTCCCGTTACATTTCCCAGACCGATATCACAGGTGAATCAACAGGGGGAGGATGAAGCGGCGCAATGCGGACTGCAGCAAACTCCGACGGCCGTTAAAACGGAACCGAATCACCGAGGGTATATATAGCAGGTACGAAAAACGGGGCTGGAGGAACGTTATTGTATAACAATGGCGCCTCTATGCATATGTCAATGCAGGGCTGGTAGTGTCTGTCATATCTATAGCTAAGCACCTTTTGGGTGAGAGCTAAAAAAGCCTTGACTGGACGTGGCCGTTGCCTGTCAATATTGTAGGCCTGTTTTGTCTGACATCTCATACATGGTATTGTAGCCTACACTGGAGATGTGTCCTTAGCTGGCTACTTACATGCAAACATTTATGACTAAAATGTGGCGAGATTGTATGAACTGCATTCTAGCACATTCCCCTCACTACAAATTCTTCTGAAAAGAGATAACGTCAACGTGTACGTTAAGTTATACAGATAATAACGCTTCAGCTCGAGGTGACAGTAGCAACGTCGGAGGCGCTCGTTTTGAAACCCGGGTAGCGCCGAAGGCTGTGCTTTGTCTGGCAGATTTCAAAATTTGAAAACGTTGCAATCAAAACCCATTAGGTCTACTGTCTTTGAGAATTTCAAGACAGGACAGCAATATTGCAAATATTATTTCAGCAGATTAAAAAAATTCGTTTCAAAGTAGCGTGCCTTTGTATACGGTTTAATTGATGACAGGCCAGAAAACAGCTGTGCAGAAAGTAACATGCCCAGGCACGAACCTGCAGAGATTCAGCCTCTGCGCTTTCTGTCTCACAATACAATCTTTAGCTTATCTGGGTCCTGGGCTAAAGGTTGCTGGTTTCATTGAACTGATTCAGAATGGACAGAATTGTATGCAGGGTCAATATTATGTTTGCTTATGATCGTCATTCAGACCTAGCTGGAGCTTGAGATCACATGCTGTGTTACACTGTTAGTCACACTGGAGATGTTGTAAACACACCACTGTTTTGTAAACCTGATGTCCAAATACCTGTGTTGATATCATCTAAATCCAAGTCAAGCCTTGTCCAGTAGCTCCTCTTACCCCCTGACATAGTCTAATAGTCTCTTGCCCATCTTTATCTATCTATCTATCTATCTATCTATCTATCTATCTATCTATCTGTGTCCCCCCCAGTACGTTCCTGTACTTGAAGTTCTTGGTAGTGTGGGTGTTAGTGCTGCTGGCTGACTTCGTGCTGGAGTTCAGGTTTGAGTACCTGTGGCCCTTCTGGCTTTTCATCCGAAGTGTCTACGACTCCTTCAGATATCAGGGGCTGGTAAGAGACACTCCCCACCCCTTTTTAAGCATTTCCTTTTTTTCCCTTCCTTTTTTCCACCAGCCATTAATGTGTCCTGTGCGACTGGATTGTGGATAGAGCAAAGGCACTTGAAATCCAGGTGTACATGACCATCTGGAGTTGGTCATGGATGCATTTGGTCACATTAACAACAAAGTGTCAAGACATTGCCTCTCCAATCCACATGTTATTGCTTGGTGTAAATGTATATGTGTGCGTTCTCCATACTGAAAATATTTCCGCCTAGTTTTTATTGCATGTTTATTTTTCTGTCTCCTTTCTCCTCCCCTCAGGCGTTCTCTGTCTTCTTTGTGTGTGTGGCGTTTACGTCAGACATCATCTGCCTCCTCTTCATCCCTGTCCAATGGCTGTTCTTTGCAGCCAGCACCTACGTATGGGTCCAATACGTCTGGCACACAGGTTAGTCCACCTTTTTCTCTCTGGATTCTTTCTGTATCTGCCAGCGAAACAGCCACTTTCACCCTGAAGACTGTACAAGAAATGCATTCCTGCCAGGTATTTTCAAACTCAAGAGTGATGGGTTTTTTTTGTCTCTTACTTCCATGCAGAGAGAGGAGTCTGTCTACCCACTGTATCGCTGTGGATCCTGTTTGTGTACATCGAAGCCGCCATCCGCTTCAAAGACCTGAAGAACTTTCATGTGGACCTGTGTCGACCCTTCGCTGCTCATTGGTTGGTTTCATTTTTGCCTATGATAAATGGTGAAAATTTTTAACCATGATTTATAAGATCCGGTGCTCAGTTCTGATTGGCTGAGACACACTGGAAGCAAAATAAACTATGAATACGCATCTTTGACCACATAACAGTTATGCATAACATTTAACACAGCACATCATACATAGCATTTAAATATGAATGATGTTATAATATATAAACACACCTATGACACATAACAGTAAAATATAATGCGCTTAAGCTAAAATCATCACTCATATTGGTACTTAACTTAGCGGCAACGTTGTTTAGCTACTGTTCATTAACTATGTTGCTAGGCAGAAAATCAACTTTCATTATTTAATTTAATTATTATCAATAAAAAGTAAAAAACATATTGAATATTTGTGTTCTTTCTTTTTAGTACAATGGTGTATCTCTGTTTCATAAAGGCAATAAGCTAGTCGATGCAGTGAGAGTTTGGCACCAATTGGCGTCATGCCCAACAGCGTCTCATAGCTCTTCTAAAATCACTGTAAACCACAGCCTGTCATGGCCGATTGCCTAAATAATGCCTTTGGTACGGTCTTAAAATGTTACCCTCAGTGCTTCTCTCTGCCTCCCAGTATCGGCTACCCGGTGGTGACTCTAGGCTTCGGCTTCAAGAGCTATGTCAGCTACAAGATGCGACTGAGGAAACAGAAGGAAGTGCAGAAGGAGAATGAATTCTACATGCAGCTTCTACAGCAGGCCTTACCACCAGAGCAACAGATGCTGCAGAGACAGGAGAGGGAGGCAGAGGAGGGTGAGAGACACACACACACACATGTACACAATATGAGATGAACAACAACAGATGGTCCACTGGTATCCATTATTGTCAAAAATGGATTGTCAGGAAACTTGAGGGTGGGGGACAAGCGAGACGAGGCGTTTACTCTCAATTTTTAAGGACGTAAATATTAAAACAGGAAGTAAAGTGTGCAGCCATCTGCATTTATTGCATTAATGAAATCAATTAATCACTGGACAGATTTATCTAGGGACGCACAATATGCATTACCAACAATTTGTTTTTCATGGTTAATATCCCTCCTGTCAGAAATTGTGCCAGGTAAATATAAATTTGTAAATGTGTGGCAGTTTTTAATTTGATGGAAAGATTTTCAAAATTACTACGTATTATTTTGAATTTAGGGGGAAAAAATCTTACTTTTTCATAGTTATTACAATGCAGGCGTGCCTGTAACGTCCTGTGTCTATGACGAGTCTGTTTCCTCAGTTTTTTATCGATCACGACGGTCAGCTTATCTGCCATCATGTACTATCTGCTTAGGGTCAAAATATCTTTCCAGTTTGCTTTGGAATTTAGTAAATTCTCTCCAGTACGTTCTCATGTTTTTCTTTTTGTTTAGTAATTACTTGGTTTGTCCAGATTAAACCTCCGTTTACTTTCTTCCAGCTGCATTAGCTAAAGGGATCTCAGAAGTAGACCCCACGCCAGCATCCCAAAATGGAGCGCCTCCCGGAAAGAAAAACACTCCCATCCCATTACCAGAACTGGAGTACCGGGAAAAGGGGAAGGACAGTAATGCAAAAGAGCGCGAGGGCAAAAAACACACAGTTGGAATCAATAACAACAGTATTATACACACACTGGACTCCAAACTCCAGGAGACGGAGTATATTGAGAACCACGTTGGGGGGAAGAGACTGAATAACGACCTAGCGGGTGAGCATACACACACCGATGCCAACACACACTCTCCCAAAGAGGAGACAGGGGGGATGGGCAAGAACTACAAAAACGCCGGCGGAGGAGGCGGCAACGTGTCCAACTCATCACCACGGAATCACAGCTCTACAAACGGGAGCGTGCCGTCGGGCTCGTCGTCCAATAAGAACGAGAAAAAGCAGAAAGGGTCAGGGAAGGGTCAGAAGGATCCGGTGGAAAACTGCATCCCCAATAACCAGCTGGGCAAGCCGGACGCATTAGTACGGTAAGACACACACACACACACGTTCACACTTCTGAAACACTCATCCGTCTTCTCACTACACATCCTGTTAGGGTTGGATCGATGTGCGTTTTTGAAGGCTGACATTGATACCAGCAATATTTTTTGATTGGCAGTTTGTGCCGACCTTCAATATCTATATATGTGACCCAAAAACGAATTAATTGTTCTGCAATAAATTCTTGGCAGGCTGAAAAGCCTCTGAAACAGTGTTTAGATCATCATGTGATACTAAAAACACTGAAACCCAGACTACTGAAATTCTCTTAGATGGGTTGCAACCCCAACTTTTTGGGAGTTTGACCTATTGGTCACCTTACCCAATATGTGACGAGAGGATTGGCACCAAAATCTTCTCTGTGTCTCCGGTAGATAACTCTGTCTGGTGTGATGCTAACCATAGGTGATTAGTATTATCTAAAGTGTGAAGACTGAATAAAAACAAATACCAACTTTGGGTTACTAAAAGCTCTGTCTTCATACTTGGAATATCTTTGTGGATAACTCCACACTGGTCATCCATCTGAATTTAAGACAAGAAGGAGAAGCACACATTCAGTGGCTGTGGTCACAGAACTAATAAAGGCCGATATAATGGCAAACCAATATATTGGTCTAACCCTACACCCTGTCCTATTCCCCCGAGTCTCTTGAACTTCATCTTCCCCACTTGCTTTCTCTCTCCCTCACACATACATGCTGAACTCCATCCCTCTTTCTCCTTCCATATGTTTCCTCCCTTCTCCCCTGCAGGCTGGAGCAGGATGTGAAGCGTCTGAAGGCAGATCTTCAGGCCAGCAGACAGCTGGAGTCGGAGCTGCGGAGTCACCTTTCTTCTCTGAGCAGCCAGGACCGCAGCCTTCGCTCCGAACTGGGCCAGCTCCGCCAGGACAACGAGCTGCTGCAGAACAAGTGAGCATCACTTTCACTGCCAAGTAGCAATAAATTCAATGTAACAATAAATGTCATAATATGCAACTGAACAGACTGAAAAGATTGGCCATCACAAACCCAATGACACACTACTGAGCACAAACTCTCGCACTACTACAAAATAGACCAGAACAAATACAACACTATTCCTGTATTTTTCTTTCCTCCTTCTTTTTCCCCCTTGCGTCACACTCACAGTGGTTATTGTCTCTGTTCAGGTTTGAGTGGTGGTCAAGCTCACACTACACCAGGGTCTAAAGACTCATACAAATCTGAAATAATCTCAATGATCCCGACTGGATCAGGATGCAAGAGATTACAGTCGTCAACCCTCACACATTACACAATCATCTTTATGGCCACCCTAAACTCGGGTTGATTCGTTCTGATCTTCAAAGTGAGTTGTGATGGCCAAATAGTGGCTATAACCGGTCTAAATATTATGTGTATCCCCAGCTTAAAGGGGCATTGGGTAATCTATGACCTTTATCAACCTCTATCAGCGACCAGTAGCAAATGCAACAACACTGATAGAACTTATCTCCAGTTACACAAGTCTCAGGCACGTTCCCTGGCATACTCTTTTTGTTCCAAAACACAGTACGAGCCAGAATGTAAGAGCAGAAAGTAGTCGGTATTCAACAACAACCCTGTCAGCCCCCCATCATGTGCTATGGGGCAGTAAAAATCATACTTATTGCCTCTTTAACATACTGACAAACATGGTATAAGGACAAAGCAGATCAACTGTCAGTCTCGTATTTGTGGTGAAAGGATCTAAAGTTTAATGGATACACCTAAATGTATCCACTGACTGTCTTTGACTCTGAATGGCATTCAACATCCTGGTTCATGAAGGATTGACAGCATGTAAGTGAAGAGTGTTTAGGCAGGACTGTAACTTGTTCAAAGCAACACATTAGTGGCAAAGTGATTCCTCTGATGATTCCACCAATGTTACTATAAGTTGTGTTCACACTATTCCACTTTCTTCAAACTGTCAGTGCCTTTAACGGGCATTAGCATTAAAGGGGAGTGGCCACAATGCAGACAAAAAGCAAAGATGCCGCACCGGGAGTCGCAGAGTGGAGAACTCTCTAAAGTTTACAAGAGATCACATGACGTCGTCTGCTTTTTATGAGTGTTAACTTAGGACTATGACTTTGGGTGACCACCCAAAACCGTGATATTCTTCTGCCACACCCAGTGCAAGTGTGTGTGTGTGTGTATGTTCATCTTATGATCCCACCAGTCTGACTATATTCTTGCCTACACTTTAGGCTGCACAGCGCCGTTCAGGCCAAGCAGAAGGACAAGCAGACCATCTCCCAGCTGGAGAAGAGGCTGAAGGCCGAGCAGGACGCCCGGGCCCTGGCCGAGAAACAGCTGGCTGATGAGAGGAAGAGGAAGAAGATGGAAGAGGCCACTGCTGCCAGAGCCGTAGCATTAGCCGCCGCCACCAGGTACAGAACTGTAATGATCCACATGGGGAACTTGGGTTGTTGCAACAGCAAATGATGAAATACAGGATATTGATAAAAATGGCAAACATAACACAACCGACAATAACAACACTAGAACATATGCGAGGAAAACTTGCATTATTAAAAACCAAATCATCTGTGGTAACATTTTTACTCTTACAACTGTTGCTTTTCTCCTCACCGACGCCCTCCATCCCTCCCTCTGTCCATCAGGGGAGAGTGTACTGACTCTCTGCGTGGTCGGATCAGGGAGCTGGAGACTGAGTGTAAGAAGCTCAACATGGACATGAAGCTGAAGGAGGAGCAGATTAGGGATCTGGAGGGCAAGTGTCAGGTGAGATTAAATCGTAAAACTAGCACAAATGTTTGTCCCCCAGTAAATCAGTGAATCTTTTACTCTTTACCACCTCTTACTCCTTTAACTTTACGCCTCTCAACCCCCTCCTCCCGTCCTGGCCCATGTAGGAGCTGCGGAAGTATAAAGAGAACGAGAAGGACACGGAGGTGTTGATGTCAGCGCTGGCGGCCATGCAGGAGAAGACCCAGCACCTGGAGAACAGCCTCAGCGCCGAGACCAGGATCAAACTGGACCTGTTCTCTGCCCTGGGGGACGCCAAGAGGCAGCTGGAGATAGCACAAGGTAGATGTGGAAGGCATACTCTTGATTCAAATCCTGGGGGAATCACAAATCATTGTGTAAAAAAAAAATGCCATGAAAAAAAAATGGTATGAAAACGTAATCCTTCCTGGTATGTGCACCAACCTAGAGCTGCTGATGCGTGTTTGATTTCCCTTATGCAGGGTTCTGCATAGCCTAAAGAGTGCATACCACCATTCCCCTAAGCAGTGCACATTGCAAAAAGTGTTACACATGAACAAACACTTGAGAAGGA
Organism: Gephyroberyx darwinii; assembly: GCA_900660455.1. NCBI lineage: Eukaryota > Metazoa > Chordata > Actinopteri > Trachichthyiformes > Trachichthyidae > Gephyroberyx > Gephyroberyx darwinii. Next base: position 32,259 of record CABFOQ010028267.1, on the reverse strand, counting down.
TGGTCTCCCAACTGTGCTGTGATATTAAGGTCTTCCCTCCTCTATGCCCCCCTTCAGGCCAGATCCACCAGAGGGAGCAGGAGATAGCCGACCTGAAGCAGAAGGTAGCGGAGGTGATGGCGGTGATGCCCAGCCTGTCCTACTCTGCAGACAGCAGCAACCTCAGCCCTGTCACCCCGCACTACTCCTCCAAATTCATGGACAACAGTCCCTCCTCCCTGGACCCCAACGCCTCGGTCTACCAGCCCCTGAAAAAGTGACTCTGGCATACACACTTTCCTCAGACAGAACTTTTTTTTTCCGCCCTCTATTTATTTTGGTCAAGCTTCAGTTGCAGTTTTGGTTATTGTCAATTTACCAGCCCCTGACAATTTTCTGCACTCGTAACGTATCGCATACAGACACAGTCTCAGACAAAAGCAGAGACGGTGCACCCTCCATGAATATGTTTATTGGGGTTTTTTGTGGGGATTTGAGAGTGTTTCAAGAACTGTATTGTTTTGATGGGGATGTGTACAAGAATCTTTGTTGTATTTTGGGATGTAGCCATTAGACAGTGTGATCTGTTTGGAGGGAAAACAAAGACGCGGGG
>CABFOQ010028267.1:20290-31647 GCA_900660455.1 Gephyroberyx darwinii | reverse complement strand
GCCATCATGCATCACTTTGTGTCAGTCTTCTTTTGCTCTGTATTACCCCCCAGCCCCCACCCGCCAATACATGTTTTTTTTTCTATCTTGAACTGTTACCCAGGCTTTTAGTTTATATAGAAATTGGTTTTTCATGATATTTTCAGTTCAGATTGGAATTCGAAACACACCTGTAAAGTAAAACCCTCTGTGAGATAGATGAATGTAAAAGTACTGTTCATGTTTTGATATCACCATAACTTAAATCAGTGATTGTTTGTTTTGTAATGAACACGTTTCCATTCTAACACTTTTCTTCTGATGTAGGGATGTTGAAACAGATAGACATTTGCTTTGTTTCCTCAGATGTATTCAGTTTCTTCTCTTAAAGCTGGAATAGTGGACTCTCCAGGATTATCACGAAGCGTTTAAACCAGATGCAGATTATTTCCTCAAAACAAGCTTGTGGTAGATTTGACACTGGCACTGCCAAAATGAATTTCACCTGTTTGCTGCAGACACACCCTTCCTCTCCCTCTGGACCAAATTAGAACCTGTTAGGCCATATTATTCACTGGATTTAATGATGTCTGGGTAACTGATTGTTACCCATTTGCAATTTTACAGTGCCTTGCAATTTCTCTTTTATAAGATGCAGAAACCATATACTTTGCAATCCTGGGATCTAAAAGCATCAAGGCTGTCTCTCTCAAGCTCTGATTTGCTTGCTTTTTCATTTGTACAAGGTCAAGCCTTTGTTTTTCCACACCCTGATCATTTCAATTCAAGTTACAGTATTAGAAGGCTGAAACAATGAAGGACCACGTTGCACATCAAACACACTGAAAACAGATTGGTCACAATCCGACAGACTTATGTTTGTCTCAAAGGGAAAACCTATCACTGGACATGGTACATGTCATTTAGTAGCGGCACAGTTTTGGTAAGCCAAACACCAACCGAGCTGATTGTCTGTTATCACGCCCTATAGTTGGCATTTAGTTGTTTACAATAATGTACATTTACTTGCGGAGGAATGTTTTTTTTCCATTTCAGTTTTCTTTCAGTTCTTAAGTGCCAAGTGTTGATGTTCAGTTTGGTCTCCATCCACACTTTGATCAATGTAGTTAGCATAATGTTTGCAGAAGAGTACTGTTATTTTCTCATTAGAGCCTATTCGGATGGTGTTCTTGTGTTTACAAGGTTCCGGGTGGAACATGTTGAAGCAGCAGGCGGTCAGGTGGAGTGTTATTCTCGCATTTATTTATTTGTTGCAGACTTCTGTTTTCTTCAGTGGCACCTCCTTGATGTTTCCCATCATGTTAGGTTGCTCTCCTGACTTTTGTGTACCAGGGAGGATTCTGTGAATGTGTTGTGTTGGGAAACGTTATACCCCTGAACCGTTTGACCATGTTGTGCTCTCATGTTGCCTACCTGGAGAAGTATTTATGTGGATTGCTCTGGCGTTGTGAATTTAGTTCTCAAGTTGTTCTTACAAGTTTGTGTGGAAGGAGAAGGAGGTAAAAAAAAAAAGTGCTTTGTTTTATCTTTTCATTGTTCCACCATGTTTATTTTCTTTACTCAAAGTGACGGAGGCTGTGTGCGCTCACTTTGAGCATCACAATTAAAGAAAGTCTCGCTGGTGGCAATGCAAGCCGTTCAACAGTTTGTGTCTCATGTTCTGTGCGTTCATTATTCCATTTCCTTGCACTATCCTGGGGCCAGTTACACTATCTAGGGTTCCATGTTTTTACAACACAATTGGGTTTGCAAATGGTCTGATTTCACAGGTATTTGATTTGAAAGAAGGGACATGTTTCTATCACCTATTGATCACTAGATGGCGACAGAGGGTCCGGCACAACATAATTTCACAAGTCAAAGCAAAAGAACCTAATACCTAAATTCCATTTTTTTTTTTTTTTTAAATCACTCAAAAGTCAATTTTTATAATTGGCTCACGCTGTTCACTACTGCACACCACTGTGTATTTTAGGGGAAGAAGATAACGGGAAAACCGATTACAAAAGGTTAGGTTTTATTGAAATAAGTGATTCTTGGTGCGTTGGGATCTATGCAGAATTGAAGAGTGGCTGTGGGAAATTCGTGAAAGATCTCATGTCATTTTACAGTATGTTTGCCAATCACGACAACATTGAATTGCCACATTTTGACGTTCTCTTCGTACACGATTGAACGGAACAGCACGTGCTCTCATTCATCCCGTTACTTACAAACAACGACAACGTTTCGATCGATCAAGCATTTATTTTCTTGGATCTCTCTCTCTCTCTCTCTCTCTCTCTCTCGCACACACATCTTTTTTGATTGTCATCATGTCTCCGCCCACTGCCGGTGGTTCAAATGTGGTTCCAATGCTGCCCTCAAGTACTGATGTTCATGTGGACTTAAAAGTATACACTAAAATGTGCGACAACTAAAAGTTAAACAAGACGTGAAAATATAAACATACACAAAATTACTAATTATTTACATAGAATATCAAACAATAACAATAGTAATTTACAACACTTTACCAGCAGTTGCTGACACAGATTCCATGCCTCAACCCCCTAAATGTCACATCTTGGCAAAGAAAATTTACATTATAGAAAACACTGCAATGTCATTCCTAAACAAAAAAGTCCAACTATTACAGTATCACCACCTGAAAGTTTACGTGAATGGTATTTTCTTGTAGTATTTACCGCCTGAAAGCTAAAATAAGTGGCACACATAATATAATATTTACCACTTGAAAGCTGAAGTGAACGGTATTTTCTTGTAGTATTTACTACCTGAAAGCTGAAGTGAACGGTATGGTAAAAAGTCTACCGTCCCAGGTGACCTGAATGCAGCAAATACAAAAATCCCATTTCAGAGTGGTAGTAACAGCTTTGTTGGCGTCGTTCACGTGCGTTTATGTGCGCTGAACTCGTGAATCGCGATATTTCCGACGGCACGGGAAGGCAGCATAAGTTCATCCTCGCCATCAGCAGTCTGGTCAACAACATTCCTTCAAGAAGACACACCAGCAAACTTCACCGCGTCTCTGTGCGTTAAACTACCGACATGGATGCCCTGAAGTCTGCTGGAAGAGCCATTATCCGGAGTCCAAGTATGGCGAAACAGTCCTGGACTGCCGGCAGACACAGAAGTAAGACATTTTAGCTTGAAACTTTTAAAATTAGAGGCTTTTTGTCTGTTACGTTTCCCAAATGCAGCTAATTTCGCCGTGCTTTACTTGACTTGGTCTTACCGCTGTGGCCATTTAGCCGTAACTGTCAAACTTATATGGAAATTGACTGCCAATTATTTATTTAATTCTTTTCTTTTCAAAAGCCAAACAAACAAACTCACATATTGTTTTCCTGCGACCGTTATTCAACATTGTTTGACATTTAATTGTTTCTACATCTCTTCTCCTCTGTTTGCGGACAGAGGGAGTTCAGTTAAATGCACTGCGAAAAATGTACATGCTTAAAAAAGTCATCAAGTCTCATGTCAGTCTTGTTTTAAAGAGGTGGACATTTCTTCCACTGGGGGTGAGATAGTGCCACTTGTTTCCAATGAAGTTTCACCTGTTTGAGTGTTTTTTTCTCGGAACAACTGTCTGTATCTTGAAACAAGACAGAAGAAGGCAGATCACCCCGTTAGTATCAAGAAAATGACTTGATTTAAAAAGAAAAAAGAAATACATCTTTAAACCAGTTGATTTCGCTATGGAAAATGGCAGTTTTTTTTCCTCACTATAGTTCTAGTTTTGATTTGGAAAAAGATTTTCCGTTATCTTAGAGGAAATGCAGACACCCATCCATACAAAATAGACCCTTATTTTGTATGGGCTCCTGCTCCTATTTAATAATAATTTGATACTTTATTGATTCCCAACCTCCACAGGGAAGGGTCACAACTGTGTCCTTGCAGCTGGTAGGGATTCGGTGTCTTGCTCAAGGGAACTTAAGCAGGGCAGATGCCTGCCGACACTGCGGCTTGCTCTCCCGCTCTCTAATTACCAGGCCACCCCTAGCATCGTGGGACTCGGGCCTGTTAGCTAGCCCTGTAAGCTAAATCTCACTTGATCCCAGCCCCGGGAATCTGCAGGAATGACAAAGTAGCCAAGAAAGCCTTAGAAACAGTACTTGCCCGTGTAACAGGACAGGCCAGGAATGCTGCAGGTCAGTCAGTGCACAGCTTCTGTGGGTTCAAGTTCAAGCTGGTCTAGTTGCTATTCCACTGGAAAGGCCATTATAAAACTTATAGGGTCATTTGTGTGTATTGTGTGTATAGTGTATTGTGCTACAGATGATGACTTTAAGACACACATTCCTCCCCAGCGCTGACCCATATCACCCATGTCCGGTCAGACTTCCAGATCTGACCTGAGGGACCAAGTCAGGATCGGGCTACATGCCCTTAATCTGACCTGGGTGTGGACTGTAGATGTGATTATCCCAAAAATAAGGAGAAACTGTGTTACCCTGCTCACACCTGTGTAGAAAGCTGCAGAAAGTTCCCTGCAAGATGCGTGTCTGCACTGCATTGTAAAGAGGGGAGGGGAGTAGACCAGCAGGGTGCTTTATGGTTCTTTCTGGGGTTCAGATTTATAGTTGTGTCTGCTCAATACCTAGAAGTTCCCCCCCTTTCCCTCTTCAGCCAAGGGGCTGTATGTTGAGCCAGTCCTCCCGAAAGTAGAGGGTAGCCAGGGTAGTTCTGAGCTTTTTTTGGTCCCAGAGATCTTTCAGTTTTGGGAGAAATGTTAAATTTGATATACCAAACTGCGGACAGTGGCAAACTTTATTTAGGGTTTAATACTATTCTTATAGTTTTATTGATCGTTACCAAGGACAAGACAGTTGATAGCTGGCTTTATTGTGCCATCTGATATTACCACCGATATTATCAGTTCCTTAATTCAGTAGGATACTACTATAAAACGCTGACAAAGGTATTATATTGTCTATTGATATATAGAGGTCCCTCTTCACTGCAAAACTGCAATCATTTCGTCTTATTTTTCTTAAAACAAGTTCCTTCACTAGTATCAAGGAAGTGATGCTTGATTCAGGATTATCTCACCCTGTTGACAGATTATTTCCACTTGTTTAAAGACATTTCTTGGCCAATAGGTAAGCTAATATTTCTTTATTTGTCCAGTCAACCCTATAGGGGGATGTCTGTGAACTCGGTGCTAAGCGCCTCTGAAAGGTTTGTTTAGCCGTGCATCTGCACAGAGTTCCCGACCAACCCCGGTTATCGCTTGTTTGTTTATGTTTTTCTGCACCAACAGAAACCCTGACACAAGCTCAAATGCAGAATCCTGAATTCAAATCCTCCCAGAATCCTTAATTACAGAGCTCTGTGTGGAGTTTTGTAGTTCAGTGGAGTCAAAAGAAAAGTTGGGTAGTGGCAGAAGTTGGGTACAAAAAAAAAGAGGCTATTTGGCACCCAGTCCCGGTGTGATCCTGAGTTTGTTTCCACAGTGATTCACAGTGTTTGGTGTGGACACACAAATCAGCCAGGACGTGAATTGCCTGTCAGTTGGGTCCTTTTGGATCAGCATGTTTGTTCAGTGTTTGAGAAAGCTTGGTGCACGGAGTGGAAGCTCATCCATCACTTTTGGATTGGATGGACGATTTTGAAGCTGAGGACTGAGGGTATTCTCTCTCTTTGCCTTTCTTTTTCATTTCTTTCATTCTCACTCTCTCTCTATCTCACCTAGCTTGCCTCTACTTTCCCCGTCCTCTAAGTCCTATCGGAAAAGTCGTGATTTTTTTACACCCTAATTAATCTCTTAACGCCTAGCAGATGGTGAGATTGACTTGTATTTACAGTTGGGTCATCTGGTTTTAGTTGGTATCAGTCCACACGTGCATGCAGCTGTTGTCTCTCACGTGTCACTGACGCTGACCTTTGAACCCAAAGTCTTGTGAGTTTTCTGGCTGAGTGGTGCCTGGTACCTGGTGATATTGCCTGCCAGTGTTTCCAAGGCCAGTGTAAACCCAAAAACCTAGGCAGGTGCGTACTGCAGTTTAAAGTCAGACCGATATATCTGTTTGCTGATACTTGCCTGTATATTTTTTGAAGGTTCCCGCTCTGACCACAGCTGGTGAATGTTTTATCATCTTTATCATAATTATTATTATATATTGCTGACCAGAGGAATGATTCCAACCATTAGTATGGCTTTCACTGGAGAGTTTTGGTGTCCCATGATGATCTAAATGCTGTTTCAGAGCCTTTTCTAGCCTGCCAAATATTACAATGATTCAGTGTTTCCACCAGAATTGTATTTTTGGCAGGTTGGAAAAGCATCTAGCATGAAAATAGTCAAATTTAAAGATAATGAATATGGGCACAGCTTTTGGTGGCTTCAATCAGAAAATATTGTGTATCTATTGTTGTAACCCTACAAAGTGCAGTCCTCCTTGATTTGTAGTGAGTGTGCTGGAGTATGTGGTATGCACTGGATCCCAGGGGAGTTAAAAGCTAGGAGGATGAATTTTCTATGTAATTGTGAGGTTATCTGCTGTTCTCTTTCCTACACCCCCCCATCTGCATTTCTGAGGAATTCTCTCCTGTAAACACAGCTCCAGGGCCAGGGACAGGCTGCACCAGACAAACTGATAAGAAACCACACAGAGGTAGCAGCTGTTCCAGTTCAAGTTACAGTTTCTTCTCAGCGGTTTTGACAACATGAATAAAATGTCTCGACATTCTGTATTTCTTGCTTCTGGTTTTAAAGTTGAGACAGCCAAGGGCTCTCAGAGAACTGATGGTACATTTGGAACAGAAAAACAACACTTATCTCTTATCACAGTCTGTCGGGGTTCATGTATACCTGCTCTCAGCTCTCGCCTTTTTATTGCCGAGCTCTTTACGATACTTTACAGTCATAATATTTACTTTAGCCCACCCCTGACATAGATACCCTATTTTGCCAAGCCACACCAGTGAGAAAGCAGCTGAAATGGCTCAACTTCAAGTTTAATGTAGGCTGTTTACATTTGACCACATTTCTGAACTCCTGGGCAGACAGGATTAAATAATTGGTTCCCTGAAAATCTTTGAAGAGTTGTGTTTCTCTCTCTCTAGAGCTTCCAGAGAACTGGACCGACACTCGGGAGACCATCTTGGAGGGCATGACCTTTAACCTTCGTCACCTTGGCATGACCCTAGTGGACCAGCCCAAGGGAGAGGACCTATCAGCAGCTGCCGTCAAGAGGATTGTTGCCACGGTGAGAGCTGGGATGATGATATCTGTCAGGAAGTGCAGTGACTGGCATGACGTCCATGTGTTGTTTCTCTCTTGATCAAACGTCTTGAACAAAACACAGGGCTGTTGCTGAAAACATTGTAGCAGCAAAATGTCAACTAAGGAAACGCCCATGTGTCTTGCTTGACAAACAATGTATTTTTGATTTGATTTTTGTTTATCCAGTGGGTTTCTTAAGGGTTTCATAAGTCGAAGGTTGCAGAATTTTCTCAACCCACAGAGGACCGTGTCATCCTTTAATTAAAGTTAAAACATGAAAATCTTTGAAATTGGAGTGACAACGTTTTCACGTGACAACAGAGACGTGTTAAGAGATGATTAAGCTAGTATGACAATTTGGCCCAAGTTAATAAAGAGGGTGAATGCTACATTTTTCTTTTCATTGAAATGTCATACCGTCACATAAATTTCTTGAATTTGTACTACTTCGTAGCAGAAGAATATGTGCAAAAAGTCAGGGAGTTGAATACTTTTTTCTAACCACTGTATGTACTGTACCTGTATGCATAGTCTAACATGCAATATGCAACTGACTGAAGTTCTTCTCTTTCTAATTATGCTGGTCTGCCAGGCTAAAGCCAGTGGGAAGAAGCCTCAGAAGGTTGCCCTCAAGGTCTCACCTCAGGGAATAGTCCTGTACGACAGCCTCACCAACAAACTCCTTGAAAATGTCTCCATATACAGGTGTGTGCAAAGAGCGGCACGTGTTTTACTCATACAGTACATGGCCATTTAAACTTCTGAAGCTGTTACCTGCACCTGCAAGTTCCCAACCTTATGGCTGCGTTCATACTGCAGGCAAATATGCTCAATTCCAAATTATCAGATTGTTTTGTTGTTTTTTTCATATCTTTCCGATACCAATGCGAACTGTACGACATTTCAAGAAGACACGTGAACAGATTTCCAACAACAAAAAACCCCAGATCCGTCATTGAGTCATTGAGATGGCTCTTTATCTATTGTTTTTTTTATGTATTTGTGCAAATTGGCGACGACTTCATCATCAGATGATACAGGCAAGAAAGAACTATAACAGTTGTGTCTATCCCGCGTACAGCTTTACTGTTGACGCAAAATAACGACAAAATAATCTCAAGTTCGTGGCGTGAACTTGATTGATAACCATGGCAAAGCTGGAAAAAAAAATCTGATTTGAACGTTCAAATATGAGCCGCATGCCTAAGAATCAGATTTAGTACCACATATCAGTGTGGTCTGGATCGGATTTGGAAAAAAGCAACTCCATGCCACTTTTTGCTGTTCATATTGATTTGGTTTGTTTCACATTCAAGGGGAATTGAGACACTTTTAACTGCAGTATGAACGTAGCGTAATGAGAGTGTTGCTGTTTAGCTTGTCTGGCTAGAAGCTTGCCCTCTGAACTCTGTTTAACTTCTTTGTATGATCTGTGTCTGACCTCTGGCTTGTAGAATATCCTACTGCACAGCAGACAAGCTGCATGACAAGGTGTTTGCCTATATTGCTCAAAACACCCTCAATGGGACCCTGGAGTGCCATGCCTACCTCTGCTCCAAGAGGAAAGTGGTGAGTTTGTCTGTCTTGACTGTCACATTTCCACTGACAGTGATAATTTTGTAACTTCACGTTAACATGCCCTTTGTCAAACACTACCATGAGACTGTATGGACTTGGACTGCACTGGACTTTTGAGCTTAGTATAGCTATCTAGCCAACTAGTTTGTGAACATTGTGGTGTGTTTATGATGGTCTATTGAGGCTGTTGTCGGTGGAGCAATTGGTTTCTTCTTCTATGATGCATTTCTCTGTATGATTGTTGAACATATTGTACAAAATAGTGAGTCTAGAAAAAAGCCCTTCCTCTTTCATCCTGAGGGACTGACAACAAAACCTGATGTTTACTGTTGCTATTTTAGATGGCTGATTTTTTTTTTTTTACTCTCAAACTCCATTGTAGCTGCACTGGAAATGTCTCAGTCTGACATCACGCCGTCCGTGTTTGGCTATACAGGGTTTTTTAAGCAATTTAGTTGAGTGGAGTTATATTGCTTCCACCTATGAGTGCCCACATGGCCTATTTGGAACAGGCATCTTTTATCCTGTGCCTGGGCTCCCCTTCAGTGCCTCTCTGACACCATAGCACTCCCTCCTCCTCCTCCTCCATCCTCCAGAGGAAACCCTAGAAGGCTGAGCTCCTCAGGCTGCCTGTCAACTTCCTGTGAAGGGCACTTTTACTCTCATCTTCCCTCGTTCCACACTCATCCCCTCTGTCTTCTAGGATGACATGCTAAACCCGCCTTTCTAATACGCGCTTGTCTCTCATCATGGAGATTGGTGAGATAGCGATGACCTCTTGTTGTCCTCTACTACAGTAGCTCTTGGGTCCCAGCCCCGTCAAGTCCGATGCAGCTATTGAGAACGAACCTGCTTTCACACCGATAGATGTTAATGTCTTTGGAGCTTCTCATAGCCATGATATTTTATGATGCCTCTCACTCACTGAAATAAATGCTCTATATATCTATATCACAAACTCCAGGCTAGGACTGTCTGTGAATAACATTGTGTTCAGGGATGTAGTGAAGGTTAAATTCACCTTAACTCAGTTTCCCTTTTTTTTCTTTCTTTTTTTTTTAATTTTCAAACATAGTTTATCCAATAAATCTCTTATTTACATTCTACATGACAGTATGTATATCAAAGTGATGAAAGTTATGAGTGACTGTGCTTTTTTGAAAACTTACATTTGTCTACATGCAATGAAAGTGCAGTCTTAAAAAGTCTTGGTTGAAAATCTTGGTTTGCTCCCCAATGCTCTCACAACAACAGGAATCAAGGTTTCTGTTATTCTGCCTTTCACAAACAAGTAAACAAACAAGTAAAATTTAGAAATGTCAGCGGTCCGCAAAATCGAATGTCACACATCTCTCCGGTGATGACAGGTGACTCCAAAATGTATTCAGATACATGCAGGTGACGTACTGACATTCGAGGCGCATAGTCACGCCTGTCATTCTTCCTAGCCAAGTATAGACCATGCTAAAACGCTAACGCATGTGTGAGTGTGTGCGTGTGTGCGTCACTGGAGTTGCTTATCTTTAATGCCTTCCTCTTCAGCCATGGTGTCTCATGAAGTGTATTTGATCTCCTGTTCTTCAGGCTCAGGCAGTGACTTTGACAGTAGCCCAAGCCTTCAGAGTGGCTTTCGAACTGTGGCAGGTGGCCAAAGAAGGTGGGCACCACACACTGGAGATGTGTATACACACACACACACACACAAGCACAGTCTGTGGAGGAGTTGTTTATCAGTCTGTATGGGTTTGAGACAGCTTGTGTTTGTTTCTTACATCCAATTCATTCTTTATCCACCAAGGATGCTGATATCCGCTGTGAGGTTGCAGTGTAATGATTTGTGGGTGTGTGTGTGTGTGTGGGTGTGTGCGCTTGCCGTTGTAGAGAAAGAGAAGAGAGTGAAGTCGGGTTCAGCAGGAGAGGCCAGCAGTAGTTCCCAGTCAGAGAGATCTAATAGCTTGGGCAGCCTCAAAGGAACAGGTAAAAATTCTCTCTCAGCCTCATTTTTATAGCACACTTCATCCATGGACTGCAACTCCAAGTGCCTCACAGCAACACAGTAAAACGGTAAAAAGATGGGATCAGCCAGTGATCACCTGTCTATAATAAAATGTTGATGGATCGATTAACCCCCTCCACCCTCCACCCCTGAAGATGTTGCCACAGAGAACTTATTGGACTTCGAGGAGAGTGTGGATGTGGTACTGGAAACCAACGGGAATGTAGAGGAGAGTCAAGTTGACAACCACAGGCCCTCTGAGAGCAACGAGAACAACAACCCTGCCTGGGTAAGGTCTTAAAAATGTTGCTGTGGTGTGTTAGTCATACTGGCCTATATTCTGATAGGTCTAAAAATGTTCACATAACAAATTGGTCTTATTGTTCATTCTGCCAGGCATTAAATGCTCTTTAAAAAGCTCTTGAAACATAGGCACCGTCTCATCTTTTTATCTTCCAGGAAATAGAAGATGGTTTGGATGAAGCCTTCTCCAGGTGAGGCATTTGTAATAAATGTTTATATGCCTAAATGTGCCTCAACTGCCCCCCC
>CABFOQ010028257.1:8232-18547 GCA_900660455.1 Gephyroberyx darwinii | reverse complement strand
GGGGGGGGCAGCTTTACACTGGCTGGACGTAACCTCAGTTAGGCTGAGATCAAACAGAGGGGTGCACATCCCTCCCTCTGTCCCAGTTTCTGTGCTGTGGTGTAGCAGCCCCATCGTACCCTGCTTCCAACCCCCTGTCTCCAGCTGCCTCGGGGCTGTGCAACAACCAGGCAAACCACAACGTGATGTGTAACAGCACCCCTGCCTTAGTTAGTGGCCTGGCCTGGTGAAATAGAGACCACGGCAGACAGTGAAATACAGTTGTGTTTTGCCGCAGATGTTTTCTCACACACACACACACACACACACACACACACGCACACACACATAAGCCAGCAAGCTGTTAAGCATTAAAGTGGAAAGAGAGAAAAAGGCCTACATGTCTGGCAGCGTGAGAACACTGGTGGTGGAGGAGTGTTTTATAGCGGGGTGAGAGAGTCCTACCTCTCCCCAGTTGCCAGTTTTCCACTTGGGACATCGACCACCTCGACAGCGCCTCTGCTTGCTGGGCTTGGAGGACAGGTGCTGGCAGTTCTCCTCTGGGACGGGACGCCCCGACCGGGTCACACAGCTCACTTTACGGTACTTGAACCCTCGGCCACAGGAGGCTGAGCACTGCAAGAGGCCAAAGGTAAGAAGGGGTTAAACAGAGGAAAGAGCGATTCAGTAACACCAAATAATTTTCAACAGTATCAGTGTTATGGTGCAGGGTAAGTTAGTGGATATGAATGAGGGTCACACTGCACGTAGCAATGATGCGTTATATCTCAGGCGTCAAGTTTGAACTGAGAAAACTTTATGAACCATAGAAACACAACTGTACCATGAAAACACACACCACAACACTGGTATCATTTAAAACACTGGTTAACTATTTGATATCATGCAGCTAAATCGTTCTGTGGATCTTCTTTGACTCAATAAAAATGTGAGAGGCTAAACCCCAGGTCCACGTGGGGAGCTAGCCCAATGGAAAAGCGTGCCATGTTAGCCCGGCAGCAGTTTGTTTCACCTCCGGGTTCAGTGAGTTACTCAAAGCCTAACTCACTGTGACAGGCAGACACCCCATACCAGCACACACACACACACACACACACACATACACACACCAGTGTTACAGGCGGGAGAGGAGAGGGGTTGTTGGATTGTGCTCGGATAATCAAAGGGGGCGTTGCGAGGGGATGGATGGGAAGCGACAGGCTCAGAGTTGAACGAGTACGTGGCCCAGCGTGGGGTGCTGCTCTGACCAGCAAGGGACTGCGCTGGACAGGAACACGCTATGACCTCTCACCTCATTTAGGGAGGGGATGGGAAGCAGGAAGGGACTGAGGGCTCCTACAGCTCCTACAGTTCCTAGCTGCAAATAAAATGTTTATTTTATGCTTATCACTGAGCTGTCCCTTGACACAGTCACAAAAGGAAACTCATGGTTGAGGTTATTTAATCGAAGGATGCACACTGAATAATGGTAAGTCGTCATACATATAGTGAGTATACATATACTATACATATACATATAGTGACATATAGTGAAAGTGACAGTTTTAAACAATTTTGGATTGTGCCATCAAATAAAGAAAACTAAATAAACCATGGTAACATTGTGTGATTCCTTTTTAACTGCACTACTTGTGAGGATTGTTTTGCTTTAATTGCAATAAACATGAGAAAAAACTGTTTTGTATATGTGAGTATGTGTGTTCCTATGAATATTGGGATAGTGCTCCCAATGATGAATTGTAGCAACTATGACCTAGAGGCCGAGGAGAATAACTTATTACTGATGGTTAATGTAATAAATTCCCACTGACACACTGCTTAAGGCAAAGTGACTGAATGCGCCATCTTGAATAGCATTGCTGACTTAATGTCATGAACAAAGTTCATATTTTTAGTGTTACTGGCTAATACGAACACAATAAAATGTTTTGTTTGTTTTACATGAACTGTAGTAAACGGATCACACACATTTGTGGGACTAAGGTGGGCCATTACAGGAGAAATAGGGCTCTGCAGTAAAGGTTAAAATCATTCAAGGTATTTACAGTCTGAGGCAGTTTCCTAGGCTGCTGTTCTGCTCAAATGTCAGGTCATTCCTCAAAAGTTTTATATACTCTTTAAAAGGGCTTTCCAGCTCAAATTCCCTCCTATTACCTTGGGGATCATTACAAATGAAATCACCATGCATTTCCTCAGTCCATGAACTCCCATGCTGCGTACATAAACGTGGCCGACAAATTCTTTGGGGTTCTGCAAATATCTAGAGCAACTGACGACTATAAACATCACCTGCTCACACACGCCTGACCTAAACATTTCCCACTCAACCATGTAATGAAAGGCAAATATATTTTTATTGACATCCAAGAAATAACTCATTTTAATCTATGTATGCTACATGCAACTTTGCCAGTGTCATTCACCAACCAGCTACGCAATCTGATGTATTTGATTTTACAGTTCAGAGGACAATTTTCTAAAATCTGTCCTTGTAATTGCACACACAAAATGCATAATTCAAATCATACAACTTTATTTACAGAATCCAGAGAAACAAAGCTTCAGGCACCACGCAATGTACCCCTAAATACACCACATTCCTACGCCAGCGCTTTGTCCTGAAGAACAGAGTCTATTGGGTTCTTCCGGCCCTCAATAAATAACACGGCCTTTTTAGTTGTTTTTTTTTCCTGGAATCACAGCAATTTCCCAGAAGTCCGTCTGTGCTGATGAGACAAACTGGGAAGGGCCCCATCCCAGATCAAACATGACCCTTAACCCAGTAATGCACCCCTGCATTGTCTTGCTGACGGCCCTTCATTCGAGTCACTGTCACTGGCCCCCCAGCATCGGAACAATGTCATCAACCCACATTAGCCCGGAGGAGAGGGGCCCGAGAGAGGGGCAAAGGGTGCTGGCGACTTCATAGAAGAGCATGCGTCGCCAGGCGTCCCCAAAAAGGCCAGGGTAGGCATTAGGAATGAATGAACACAGTAAATGAGATGGGAGGTCTGCTGAGGCATTGTCACACAGAATAAAGATTTACCTTGATACAAAGAGCTTTGAACTCCCGACACAGACAGTAAAAGCATAATTGCTCAAAGAGGTCAGTAGAGGCCCTGACCTCATAAAATAACAAAGATATTGCTCAGTGATTTGTGCATTTTCACTCAGCAAAAACACCCCTTTGAAAGGACTAGCTGGGAGGACTGCTTTATAAGCTATTTGCCAAGCCTCTCTGTTGACATATTCTTGCCAAATCCATAGGCAAGGCACTAAATAATAGAGGCCACTTCCACATCCATGTTCACGTTGTAATTACAATAAAGCTCAAGCCGGTAATCTTGAGTTAAACTTTTAAATTGAAGTGTACATAACGTAGCTACATTTTTAACAGGGCTACAAAGTTGCAAGCAGTAAGGCTAGTAGTGATGAATGTTTCCACGTGTCGGTGAGTGGTTCCTTGCAGCAATTATCTCATTTATTTCGACTATTCTTGGACTACTGTTCCGGGGTGCGAGTTACTTTCAGCTTTCCTCCCGAGGACTGCTAGCAAGTATTGAAAAGATGTGCTTGCTCAAGAGCGCAGATGTGTTGTGCAAGTCGCTGGTATGTTCAGAACATTATTTCGTGCCATAGAATAAAGCGTGTTAAATGTGTTACTTAAGATATTATGTGCAGACAACATAAATTGTGATCATCAAGGGATATGAATGGTGAGAAATGTTTTAGGCTTTGATCTAGACACTGCACTGCACATAAATGCTTTGTTCAAATAATAAGAACGAAAGAAGCCTTTAATAGTACCGCTACTTCACTTTAATTATAACCTTTTCTGAAAATGAACAGAAATTCAACAAATCCATAAAAAATTAAATATTGACATGACATTATAATGAAGTAGAAATAAATACAAGTAATTACATAAATATACAGAAATGTTCTTGAAACACAGACTAATACTGCCATTTTTGAATGAGCATAGAAAGTACTTTATTTCAAGAGCCTGTTCATGTGGTATTAGGGATGTACTATGCTGTAAGGAGTAAAACGGTCTAGACAGTCTATTCTACAGCATAATAACTAAGATACTTCACCATGACATGTACATTTTGTGTTCAACTATAATTGAATAGGTGTAGAGCAGATGTTATGCTGCCTTACCATCACATGTGGGAGTCATTACAAGTGATAGTTCTCATTAGTAAACAATGTGTGGTAAGAAATGTACTCACTGCTGTGTTAACAGGCCCTTAAAATAAGGTGTGATGTCAGTACAGACATTTATGATCAGGAAGAGACAGCCAACTGGGTGGGCTTGCAGGCAAAAGCTGCCCCTAACCACAGATTCTAGATCAGCTTTCGCTACCCCCCAAAAGTATGGTAAAAGGTAGAAGGTAGGCGATGACACATAACCTGGATCTGTGTTTAGGGCCATCAACTGCACTGGATAGCCTCAACAACGCATGGTTAATCCTAGCCAGCAGAAATCCCTCCTGTGTGCGCGAGAGAGAGAAAGCTACGGCGGCGGGGCGGGGGGGTGATCGTAACAGAGACTGAGGTAGACACATTAGGTTGGCTCAGAGAACGAGCTCCAGGTACAAAACACTATTAACTTCCCCTGTGGTCACAGGTATAGCGTGTTCAAAATACAACATCACAACAGGACCATTCTCTTAAAGCCAAGCAAGTTGTATGATGGATATATGAAGACACTTCAAATATTTTTTAATCAAATCTATGACACACTTTCCATTTAGCTAAAGTATTCGATCAATCAACAAACTGCTCATGGAAAGAAATAAAATATACAAAAAATTCATGAAGCAAGGCGCCACAGTATACACCTACCCGACCTTAAATTTGATCGTGAATCTTTGATATTTATATCTCATGTCTCCCTCTTTTTGCCAAAGCACCATTATAGTGTAGGTTATGGTAGTTTAATGGCTAGTTGAGTTGTGTTTTGTTCCAAGTGAGGTATTGTTGAGCATAGCATATTTAGAAACTCCAAGTATTTACAAAGCAAACATTATCTAACACAATATAAATATGCTCATACCAAGCACCTTTAGAGCAGAGAGCTTTAAACCTATTGGTTTGGCCACACTAAGGAAATCTGGGTCAAAACCCTCTGCCAAACTGTAACACAATGGCTATTAGTTCTAATTACCACAAAATTGGTGAAACACTTTATTTTACAGTCCTATTACAGCATCTATTTACTTGATGTTCGCAAAGGGAGTATGAAACTGTGCTGTGATTTCTCCATTCTATTAAACCTGGGTGTCTGCAAGAGTTAACAAGCTAAATTGAAGACTTAAGACCTTTTTAATGCCCGTAAGAATGAAATTTAAGACCAATTTGGCAACCAAGATAAACATAAAAATTGTTAACCTATATAGGTCTGCGTGACTGCGCTGATTTCTCACTGGGAAAACAGTGCACCAGGAAATCACAACATTTTCAGACCTCCAAAGCGGAGTATAAGACTTATATACTACTATATTTAGTAGTATTCAAGACCTTCTAAGGCCTTGAGGTAAGATACTATGATTTCAGACATCGTAAGACTTTCAGGACCTGCAGACACCCTATTAAATGGACGTTTCAGGAAGTTCATATTATCATTCCACTGCCATTTCTGAGCCACACTACTGTTAATTTCTTTGCAGAAGCTACACGAATGAACTGTAAAATAAAGTGTCAAATTAAGATTAGTAACTTCTCTCTAACAAACCGCATGTGCCTTGAGACAAATTGAATTCTTGATACAATAGCCAGCTGAGCTTTAGCGTTGAAAAGATGTATACTTCTCCAAAGTACATGACCCAAATATAGTCCCACAGGTTGGTACTTTCAACGTTCATATTGGAGTAACAAAATGTCATGTGTAGCACCAAACGTTTGGGGGTTATGGGTCATTCTTTGGATGATAACAAAAAACAAGGCATCGTATATTCCTGATATACAAAAACAGTATTTGCATATGAACAACGATTGGCTAAGTTGTGCGAATACAAAGAGCTAAGACACAAAATAAATCACTTTTTAAGGTTAATGCTATATACAAAAGATAAAAAGGAAAAAATATCTTAAGTAATAAATTATCTTTAAAAACAATATTTTACAAACTAACTTTGATTGTGATACAAAGGGATCCTGAATTTTTCAAAACTGTAAAAAGGACCAACATCATTTTTATGGTAACTAGGACTGACAAAAAAATGTTCTTATTGTCACAGCTGTCAATGAAGCATTTGTCATGTTGTACTTTTTTTTGGCATGTATCTTGTAAGTGAGTGTATCTTCGACACTTAAGTGCAACAGAAATACATTTTTCCAACTGTCTTGAGAACGATGACCAATCACAGGCACCGGGGAGGGGAGCGGAGGGGAGGGGGGAGGGTGAACACAGAGGCAAGAGTGTGATTTTGTCCAGCGCAAAAAAAGCACTAGTCATCCTGCCCCTTTAAGACGTGTGTGGCACTGTGTGTTTGGCTCGGTCATGCTAAAAACAGGTTAGCGCTGAAATTCCTTGTGAGGTGAAAGAATAAGACTGTTTGAAAAAAAAAGAAAAAAAAGTATTTTTTATGAGCGTACCGAGCTCCATGGGTCTGTGCTCCAGTGGGGGCTAGACGGGCACGACTGAGTATTGCACTGCTCGCGGTCTGGCGGCTTGTCGTGGATCTCACAGCTCAGATCATTGAAACGCTCGCCATTGGGACGCTGGCACGCCACCAACCTCGTCTTTATCCCGCCCCCACATGGCTTGGTGCACTGCAGACGACAGGAGGAGAGGATGTGTGTAGAGACAGGCATGGGACAAAGATGTGTGGGTGTAAAGAGAAAGCTAGGGTAATTGTTTCATTTGAAAATAGATCTGGCTTGTGTGAATACCAACTGTGAACATAAGCTCTGTCTGCTTTCTAATGCATCTACAGAACACCATCCACACGGAGCAATTTCAAAAACAATCACAACAATCATTCAAAAGGAAATGAGAATCCCAAAGTTTTCTCAAGTTTTCTATTTTCTCTCTAAAATAGATTCGTCTCTGCCATGGAAGCCACAGGAGCCAGTGCAACTTGAAATGAGTAAAACTAGATTTCTCTTACCTCTCCCCAGTTGCCGTAGATCCACTGCGGACAAGGCCCGGACTCACAGGAGCGTTGCTCGATGGGCTTGGTGCGCTCCTCGCAGTTGTTGGCAGAGTAGCCGTTCTCGTCCTGGCACACCACCACGCGCCGCTGGAAGCCTCCGGCACACGTGCTGGAGCACTGACGTCACAGGGAGAGGAGAGGACGCCGTCACATAGATGTTTCCCACATACAGGTGCACGGTGGTACATTGGTGTAAATGAGCCCAGATAGATATACTGATAACAAGCAGCTACACAGACACACAATGACATACAAACACACACACACACACACTAGAAAATGCCAACTGCACAGCAGTAACGTGTCAGTGAATGAATGAACGTGCACTATGCACACAGCCCCCGCCCTTATACCAAACGGCACCAATTCACAGAACAATACTAAGAGACATCTCAACAATGAAGACTGTGATCATGCCTTACTGTTATATTAAAATAGACATCCTCAGGATAGAGGAAGGAAGAGTCACCAGAAATAGCTTTCATCATTTCCCAGAATTATTTAAAAGGCCAAAGTTATTTTGGGACAGAGATTATCGCTAACCCACTTTTACAAAACAGCTGAACAATACAGAGAAAGAGACCACAGGGGGGCAATGGCCTCTGGCTCTCAGGTCACGTTGTTCTGCGGTGCTGAATCACACTGGATATCATAGGCTCACATTAAAAGAGAGAGCAGGACTTAGAGAGTTCAAGAGTGTTACCAGGGTACCAGTTTAAAACACACACATAGAAATTAAATAAGCAGTACCATTCATTTGGAAACAATTCAACACAGTCAAGATACAGTACACGGTGGTAGTTAAGCACAGGGCGTGATTATAGGGGGATAACAGGGATGGCATCTCTTGGCCTTGGCAGTACAAACTGTTACATGCGTTTCCCTTGTGAACGAGATGAGTCAGGGAAACAAATACAGGGAACAACCTGCCCAAGGGAGGAGAGTAGCTTATGTACAGCTGAAGGTTAAGCCTCGGAGAGAGTCATACACTGTCTTAGTTTGCAAAAAGGACACAACTTAAACCACCTGAACAACCAGAAAACAACCTACTTAGCATCCTTGCAGTGTCTGACTGCACACTGGTTATACACTGGAAACAGCACTAGTAAAAACTACATTAAACTATGGTGATATACTACTGGACAGTGTTTGTCAACGTCTGAAGAATAAAAGAAGAAGAAGAAAAATATTCTGAAGACATTGATGCCAACATTTAATGGGTATGTTATATTGCCAAAGCCTCCCCAAGTGGGAGACTTTGGCAATACAAAGAAAGCTGAGTAAAATACAATAAAAGTTCAGTGAGGGTAAATTTGGTTAGGCAAACAATACAAAAACCCACAGGAGAATATTTCAAATCTCAGCCCAGAAAACTAGTTTGGAAATCACAGCGATGAAAGCAATGAAATGGAAATCAAATGAATATTTGTAAGTAAGACCCCTCACCGCGCCCCAGGGTCCAATCCGCCACTGGTGGGCTTGGTTACGGGGCAAGTTGTTCCGGGTGCCTCCGTTGGTCGAGGACGGGAAAGGTCGGGACTCGCTGGAGCGGGACGGGCACTGGGACATGGCACAGTCCTGCTCCGTGGTGGGACGATCATCTGGGTCACACTCACTAGCATTCACGTCCTGGTCACTGAAGTTGACACACAGCACCTGTCGCGTGGTCTTCCCCTGACCGCAGGTTACTGAGCACTGAAAACACACACACACACACACACACATACATACACAGATCAAACATAAGTATACAGACATGCACATATACACAAACACACTCATAAATAACATAGGGGTATCATGAGTGATACAGTGTGATAGTTTGAGTCCTGCATGCTTGTTCCCCACCATTCACTTCCTACACATCCACTCTCAGTTGTCGTGCAATATCTGAAACCTGAAAGATCAGCCTGAGGAACAAAACCAATCACAAAATAAAACACAGCACATCAACACATCCCCCTCGAAGGCTAGAAAGGTCACTCTCACCATAATAACTCCTCAAGCCAGACCAAAAAAGCTCCTCTGAAAACCAACTGACAGTGCAGTGTCTCTTTAAAGGACCTTGACCCAAGTACGCATCTCTCTCCCTTCAGCAAAATAACACAAAGCACATCTGCTGCCAAGCGCTAACGCCGTTCCAATTAGCTTCTCGCTAACATAGTGCTCTGTCTCTCTTGCATAAGGAGATCTATTACACTTATGCAGCAGCTGTCTACTGTGTTGGTCCTAGCCTGGGATTACACTGTCCAGAAGTTTACACTGCACTGTCACATGGGATTTCACACTGGGCAGTAGGGAATTCCCTATACCAAGTTTTAGATAAATAGATGGATGAGACGTGATGTTATATGATGCTGTTGTTGGATTACATGTAGTCACACAGACCCTGAGAACAATAACAACATCCTGGAATATTGGAGTGTATTCTCAGTCATTGGTCGATAAGTTACTACACTTCGGCATTGATTTAGATCTCTGTTCAAAAACAAGTGTGTGTGTGTGTGTGTGTGTGTGTGTGTGTGTCAGTAAGGTTGGGGTGGGTCTCTGGATCATATGTGGCCTTGGAATGAACTACTTCCTGTTGGGGGGTCAATGAGTGTCTTTGGCACGATGGTGCGTATGTGTGTGTGTGTGTTTGTGTGTGTGCATGCTGACCAGAGCTGTAGTCTGGCTGTACTGTATCATCAGCACTCTGTTTGATGAGAACCATCTGTAAACAAGACTGGAGCCCCTCGCTGCAGCCCCTCACATCTCCCAGCTCCCAGCTCCTTACTCCAATTCCTCTCTCTTTCTCTCTCTCTCTCTCTCTCTCACACACACACACACACACACACAAAAACACATACACACAAACACTCTCCCTATCTAGCCTCATTCCAGCCCTCTACCAGGCCTCAATACGCCCTTGCCTCCCCACCCGATCTTCACATCCCTGCTCACACAAACATCTATATACTTATAGCGTGTGCAGATTGTCAATGGAGGTGTAAAGTAAGGCGAACACATGGTAAGAAATAAACCTTGCAGGAAAACATCTGGTTCGCAATATTCATTGCACAATGAAAGTTAATCAACAATGCAGTCAGTATATAATGATGTGCAGATCTGAGGGGAAATGTTCACAGATATAAAACAAATAAATGGAGGTG
>CABFOQ010028245.1:22829-43727 GCA_900660455.1 Gephyroberyx darwinii | reverse complement strand
ACACAATAGCTTAAATCATATCAGGGATGGGAGCTTTGCATGTTGACAAGTGCTATCCATTATACTGAAGTAATGCTGCAGTGTTGTCTCTTTTCTCATGTTTTTTTTTCATAATTCTTCTTGAGCCTTCATTAATCCCCTTCCTTCCTCATCCCTCCTTCGAACATTAACAAAATTTCCTACGCCGTACTCATTATCTCCCCATTACATCCGCTCTCTCCCCTGCCATGGCACCAACCACCCTTGTCTCCTTCCCTTGATCCCCCAACATTCCATTCCAACTTTCTCCTTAGTTTGCTCTCTCAACTTCTGCTATCTTACCTCATCCTCAACCTCCTCACCTCCAGTGCCCAATTTTCTTCCACCGTTCTTTTCTTCTCCTTACTTTGTCTGTCTTGCTTCCCTGTCCCTCCAAGAGTGGTGGCAGCCAACAGACTGTCCCCTCCCGTTTTCTTTCATTCCGCTTTTCAAAGGGGCTGACATCCAAAGGCATTTTCTAACAACAATCTCACCCTGTCCTTCCTTCTTTCCCACCTCTTCCTCCCACCTTTCTTTTAATCCAGGAATTTGTGACAGCCACCGACCTGCTCATCTCTTTGGACAGGCTCAACACCTTCGGAGATGAGTTCTTCAAGGACGCCAAGGTGTTGCGCTCGTACTTCTATGCCATCTCTGATTTCTCTGTGGGTGGCAGGTAAGAGACACCTGAATGATTGCCCTGCAGGACTATGTCACCCTCCATACCCATCAACCCTTTCAAAATGTTGAGAATAAGTCACCTCAGAGTTTAACCTTGTACTTTCTCCAAGGAAACTGTGGTTGAACAGAAAAACCTAATGTGAGCTAAAAAGCTTGGCAGAGTCCGTAAATGTTGTTTCCTTTGGGTTATTTTCCTTCCCTGCTTATAAGGGAAGACTGCAAAAACATTACAGTTTGTAATAATGTCGTGTCTCAAACATAATGCAAGACAATACTACATGTATGCACACACACACACACACACACACACACACACACACACACACTTCCTTTCCTATTTACATAACAGACAAGTCAACTTAACACCGGATCTATCCTGGACAGCAGATTGAAAGACTGATAGAACATCTTGTTGTCTGCCAAGTTGCCATCAGATGGGAATAAACCAAGATAATCCTCCTTCCTCCTTCCAGTTCTCTGACTTTATTACTCACAGTAATGAGAGAGGACATGGCGCCAAGGACCAGGGTGTACCTTGGCACTGTAGAAAGAAGTGGACGATTAGGTAGTTGAGATGAAGCCTTCACAAAGAATATAAATTTGATCTGACACCTGTCATAAACACTTAAGATCATTGCAGCGCCATGACAAATGACCCACCAATGTCACAACACCTGGGGGAGAGAGCCACACAACAGCCTTGTACCAATGTCTTCTGTACAACTGCACATTCACCTTTACAGCTCACTACTTGTAAGTTGGCCAGTCCTACTATGAACCAGCTGTATGATCTATATACAGATGAATGATGCTGATTGTGCATTGTACAATCTCAGCTATTTTGGTCATCACTTCTTGGATAGCACATTCATTGCCTGTACAGTTCAAGTCAACTCTCTCAGAACATATTTAGTTTGACTTATATATTAGGCACCTTGGGTCTACTTGCAGTCTACTCTAGCAGAAAGATCTTATATGTGGGTTGGAAGCATTTTGGAGTTACCAGGATGTTGTCGTCTCAGTGACAACAGAAATAACTGAGTCTGAGCCGCAGGCAAGTACACGTCTGGATCCGGGACAGCTGGCTAATTTTGACAGAGCCTGCCTCTCAGTGACAAGTCCCTGTCCCCCATCACAGCAACTCAACAGAACCCAGCAACAGCACCAGTAAATAGTACACAGAACCAGGCATAGCAGCCACCTCCGCTGTGTGCTTCAGAGGAGGATAGGATTTCCAAATGCAGAAGGAAGGGAAGTAATTGCCAGATATTAAATATCTGCTTACACTTGACACAGTACACTTTTAGTCGATGAATATTGCTTTTTTTTTTTCTCAGGTTTTTGAGAAAGAAATAAGGTTTACATCAATATGAATATACTAGCATTGAGTGCACAGTGGAGTTAACTTGTGCAGTCACTGAAGGAGATGAAAACTGCACCTCATCTCAGGCTATGTTTATACCAGTGAAAGGTAATGGAAAGTGACAACTCCTCACTGTAAAAATACCTTCTCACTGTCCCCTCTCCCCTGCCCTCCACCCTCTGTTCACTTTCCTCTGTGTGTGCATATGTATGGCTACACTTGTTTATGTGAGCCAGCATACGCAAATTTATACTTTCATCCTTCATATTCACGCCCATCTGTCTGTGTTTCCCACAGATGTAAGTGTAATGGCCATGCCAGTGAGTGTGTTGAAGGGGAGCATGGGGTCCTGGGCTGTGCCTGCCAACATCACACAGTGGGGGTGGACTGCCAAAAATGTCACCCCTTTTACCAAGACAGACCCTGGGCCAGGGCCACGGGGGACTCCGCCAATGAGTGTTTGAGTGAGTAGTACTGGGAACGATGTCATACAACCAATGGTGCAGCCTACTGCAAAACACATGCTGAGGACTATCGAAGGCCCCAGAAAACCTATCAATGTGCCACCTTATGTTCACTTATGCTGCACAATTCAGGTTTTTCCGACACATAGCTTTGACTCTTGCTACTGTACACGGGTGAAAGCAAGTAACTACTCCATCAGTATGGGAAAAGGACAACTCTACAATACCACAATCAATATGTGTGTTGATAGAAATTGAATATCATCAATTCTCATTTTGCTTTCAATGGCAATTCAATATGTTAATCTTGTGTGACAGTATGTGTGAAGTAAAGGTGTGTGTGTGTGTGTGTGTTAGCGTAGATGTGTGGAGGTGTGTGTGTGTGTGTGTGTGCCTGTGGGTGTATGCACACACTTGCAGACTTCCGTGGTTCTGTATGTATGAATTAACATGACTATTATCAGGTTCGACTTATCACACTGTGCACTTTTACTGAATGCTGTTGAGGATGAATCGTAATTGGCTGAGGGATAAAAACAAAGGAGAGTGGCTCATTAATTGTTTTTATGCTGGATTCTTTTAAGCAACAAGCTTGTTTTAATTACTTTTACTCTGGGATCCAAGCAGATGGTGTCTTGAATAGACTACTGCACCCAACCTAATCAATGCAGTATATTAAGAAATAAATACACTCCATATAAAAATAGACACAGAATGCGGAAGAGTAAAAATGAATTCTCAATGTAATTGCACATCTCTATCTGGCACAAAACTCATTTTACCTCTGTTTGCCCCACCGGCCTTTTACATATGTGAGTCAGGCATAGCTACCATATTATTCTTTGCTTATCTGGGCAAAACAAAGTTATTGACAAAGGTCATTCTTTTTTCCCCCCTGGGAGAATATACTCAGCAAATTTGTATCAACAAAAAAAGCAAATACGCTATATTTGTTCATATTTGGTGCTGATAATGCAATCTTGGTTATTCAAATTGTAATTTTAATCAATTAAATAAATTAAATCAATTAAAATGTTCACTAAATGAATTCTTGAAATCACTGAATGATATCTAAATACACTCAAGCATGAAAATCTGCCTACATTTGAAACAGCTCAAAGACTCAAACTTATCAAGCTATGGTGACAGCCATGTGCACCAGTTTGGCTCCAACATGTTTTTTTTATTTGTTTTTTTTATCTCAGATCTCAAAAACAGCTACATAGGGCCTACAGTCATGTAGTGTGCATCTGGCTTAAGTTATATATCCTGTCATTTCTGTGCTAGGCTTTGGAAGTAATTATCAAAGGAAATAGCATTACTAGATTGCAAAGAGGGTGCCAAGATATTGTTTAAATCTTCGGATTTTAACAGACAACCAATGCAGTGTTTCCTCGTGGACCAGACCTCAATCATTGAGCTATGACGTCTTGTGAGGAATTGCTGAGCCTGATCTCACAGCTGACATCTCTCCCGCGTGATCAGGTAACATGTGTCCTTTCTATCCTGGCAAGTGGTTACTTTCAAAGGTTGTCCAGGGATGTTGTGGGAGAATTTCAGACCTCTTTATCCTGTCATCTGGCACCTTTATTAATGGCAATGGACAGATGCATCTAAGAATATACAAAATGAGAACAAATGTATAGGATCAGGAAAAGTGTTGCAAGTGCAAGTTTCAATGTAATGAGCAAAGTGAGTAGAGATTAGCTCGTCAGTGAGTTCAGTAGAAACCAAGAAACATATCATTTGATATAAAAGGTATTTTTCATTAAAAAAGGAAATCATTGCATTCTTATAAGCAAAACATTGGAAGTGCCTAAATCAATTCACATTTTATATTAAATTATTACCAATTATACATATTACATTTATTACATTGTTATCTGATTAATGTCCCAATGGCAAGTTTCCAATTCAATCTTCAATCATCCTAATCAAAACTGAATTCAAAGCACATTGTATTAAAAGGCATTTACCTCAGCAGAAAGACAAGAAGATTAAAAGTCATAGGTCTGATTTTTCACCATACTGATGAGAAAGGAAAAACTAAATAAAGCTACAAGCAAAGGCTTGCAATAACAAGATAACCATGTTAATTAAGATCCACGTATACCAAATGGAATGTAATCTAATTTATTTAAATTGCCTGAAATTTAAGTTTAGTTTAGTTTTGACATTGTGAGCTACAACCCACACGAGATTTTATGTCTTCTTTTTTTTTTTTTTTTTTTTTTTTTTTAAATCTTTCCATAAAGGAACAAGTTACAAGGCCAAGAAATTAGGAAAAAGGGGGACTGTTGGGCTAGATGTAGTACATATAGGGCTAATTGACGTAAGCATTGCAGTTGCAACGTTTAAGTTTACCCAGACAGTAAATGCCACAACTCTTTGTCAAACACATACAATCCAGTTTCACAGTTCAGATGGTTCTCAGTCCAATCCAGATAAATGCCAGTTCAGTTATTTAGTAGTAAAATCCAGGTACGTTCAGAAATCTGTTTTGTGATTTGGGCTTCTTGAAACGTATCCTTAACATTTGAATAATAAATACCATTTAATTTAGCCATTTTTGAGAAGAAGGTGAATCCAGGGATTAAAGAATCAGTTTCTTGGCTGCAGCCATGCCCAATATCAAAGCCAACTGCTCATCATAGTTAAAGGCAAAGGTGGTTTCTGAGCACCCAAAAAAGGCCAGTTCCCAGTCAGGCTCAACGTGTTTTGTAGGACTTAGAAAACCATTCAAATATTTCAATCAGAAAGTATGTAGTCATATTGTCATATTGTGGGCACACTTATGTGATACATGACATAAACTGTTGAACTTGATTTTGGAATAGTGAAGCATGTGCAGTGCCTTATATTATAACAGTTTTGCCTTATATTATAACAGTTTGTACCTGGTATTTAGTGAGCAGCTCTCAATATGTGGCCATGCTTCTTTCCAGATTTCATCAGACAAATCAATCTTCAGTTTTCTGGACAAAGCCTCCCTGAGATGGTTGGTGGTTACAGAAACAGTAGCAAGATCAACAAATTGGGAGACTAGGTGCTTGGAGTCAGGACGGAACAGGAGAAGTTTGCAGAATGAATGGTCCTTCAGCATAGCCTCAAATGTTTTCTCTAACATAATGCCCGATTTGAATATAATGATAAAATGTGAGTGGGGTAAATTGTATTTCGTACTCAGCTGATTGAAGGATGCAAACTGGTTGTCAATGAATAGATCCCCAATAGACACTAATGCCTTTTAAAATAATATAATAATAACAATCCATTTATATAGCACTTTGCAAAACAGGGTTACAATACAGCTTAAGGATAAAATGAAAGGACTAAATAAATATCAGACAAGGCAATAAGGATAACATAAGTAAAAGCCAAATGTTAACAAAAGACCTTACGATAAAAGTATATTTTAATAAGTGACTTAAAAGATGATACTGATTCTGTCAGTCAGAGCTCCTCCTGGACACAGGAACAGTCAGAAGGGCCCTGGCTGAGGATCTCAGGCTGCATGCAGGCTCATAAGGGATCAAAAGATCAGAACGATAGCTGAGGGCCAGACCATGCAAGGCCTTAAAAACAATCAGTAAAATCAACCAGTGAAGAGATGTCAAAATAGGGGCGATATGATCCCATGGCTTAGACTTAATTAAAGGCTGTGCTGCAGCATTTTGAACCCACTGGAGGCATTCTATTTCTTTTTGGTTAAAACAGGTAAACATGGCATTGCAGTAGTCGAGGCAAGATTAAATAAAAGATTCAATAAAATCCTCTTTGTCAAGTCTAACTTTTGCAATTTTTCTGACATGAAAAAAAACAAGACCGAACAAGCTTTTTTCTATGTTGCTCAAAGTTAAGTTCTTAGAGGCAGGCTTAATATAATCATTTAGTGGACCAAGGGCAGGTCAAAGTAGGCTGGATGCACACTTAAGGCCTATAACAAGGACTTCAGTTTTGTCTGAATTTCATTTCTAGAAAGTTTTTGGACATCTAGTTCTTGACGTCTGATAAACAACTACGCAGAGCGGCCAACTTATTTACTTATTGCCATTGAAAGCAAAATACTTTTCCCTCCAGACTGCAAACACCCAGTCTAGCTGCGCAGGCATAAATGAATGGTTCTAACACATTGGAGTATAGGTCAAGATATTTGGCATGTTGTGTTCAAATGAGTTAAAAAGTTTGGGATTACTGGGTATCTTGAGGTCTCTGACCAGCTTAAAGGGTAAAAATTCAAGGAAGTATTGGGTAACGTGATCTGCAAGAGGCATAAATTCACTTTTTCCCGCAATTTATTATATGCCCAGTGTTTGCCAAATGACCCAATGCAATTTAACAGATGTGGAATAGACACCTCATAGTGAAAAAGGCATATGGCATACACACTCTAGTGAGGATCTTGAGCAGAGATACAGCAGCTTGACCTATTCTGCAGAGGTAGCCCTGAACCCAAATTTCTTGAGTACCTCAAACAGGTGACGCCACTCTATTTGGTCAAAGGCTTTCTCCACATCTAATGATAAGGATAAGATATGGCTGGTCTGGCATCTCTCTTATAATCAGCATACATGACATGAAAAAGTCTCTGCATATTACAGAAAGAGAACCTCCCAGGTGTGACATTGCTCTCAGGACACAGCAGGTTCAGCACTCTGGACAGCGCCACATGCTACACTGGAATAAACCAACTTTGGTCGGGTGCACAATAGATGATATAACTTTGTCCAATCTTTTAGCTAACACCTTAGTTATTGTTTTTTGGCCAAAATGCAACAAGGCAATAGGCCTGTAATAGGTTGGGTTTGTCTTGCCCTTTCCCTTCTATAATAGTACACAGATATGGGTGATTCTGCTGAAATGGTTGAAAATCAGGGCTGTAAAAATATTGAAATTTGTATTTTATGTTCCCCAAACATTCATTAAGACAATAAACAATAATATTGAATTATTCCCCAGCCCTACATAGTGCTGGTTTTACTGTCCTCTCAGGAAGGACAGGCCTGGCATCTTTTCTGTTTTTTGCCAACACCTGTATCCAATGCAGCTTGATTTTATGACTGGATGGCACAGCTTGAGAGAGATCAAAGTGGCGGGGCTTGCCTCAGGATCTTCAGCGTGACAAGCGCAGAGTTTCCTCCAGAAAAAGCTGACATCAGTTGGTGACACTCCATGAGTCTCTCCATGTGACTACTATTTGGTCTCAAGAATAGGCACTGGAAGCAGACAAAACCACAATCCAAAATCACCAAAGGCCAGTGGGTAGTCATGCACTGGTAGCTGTGTGTTACAGTGATTTTATTCACAATGTCAATTGCCCTGTGGTTGAAGTGTAGTCCAGGATGATTTGTGGCTTGTTCTCTCTTGCACTGAGATGCATCTGTGTGCGTAATACAATAACATTCTTGTTTTTCTTTAAGCAGTAAAAAAGAAACACTTTTCAGAGAAAGACAATTTTGGGGAAAACACAGTTTTTTTTAGTTTTTTTTATCCATTCCTACCTTAGATAGCTTTGAACAACTACCTCTTTACCTTTGTGTGCTATTGGATTTGACTTAAAGCTGTATGTGTGTGACAATTCTAACCCTTGAAAAAATCCATAATAAATCCAATGGCGTAAGGTTTTTAGAGAGGAGGACACCATGTGTGTCTGTAGGTGGTAAAGGTAGAGAGGTTCAAGTATACATACCATGAGAACCAGTCAAAAGGTATCTAGATTTACTAACAATAAAATCAAAGATGCTTGCTTATTTTGGGTCTGTGAAATTACCTACAAATGCAGACATGCAAGACATTTCACACATCAGTGTATAGAAAAAATCCTACAGTTTTCATGGAGGAAGTGGTAGGTTAACCAGTATTTCAGTCCACTCAAAAACTGTAGGTCAAATTGGTCCATAATATACTAAGAGGACTAGGTAGGAACCATCGAGTAGTTGGCTGGCAATGAGCACTTGAAGCGCTCCATGGTACACCTTGAGGAATTGACCCGGAGGCTAAAGTTGCTTTGTAGCTGCATCAGCTCATCATAGAGACAGTGGGAGGTCTTGTCAATATAGAGTTAAATTTGGACCTCATCCTCCCCTATGCCACTGCCTCAAGGGTGCCTTATGACAGAGCTAGCTGTTTTTACCTGTTTGTTGAGCCTCACTGTCCTGTGTCAGTGGCTTCTTGCTCTGGTGGAAGTCAGCCACTAACTCTTCTATCTTAATAAGTTTGAAAGTGGTTCTCCTTGCACACAAGGTCTGAAGTTTATAGAGTGAACAACGAAGGTGACCATACAGTCCCCTGGGGCGCTCCTGTATTGCTCTCTACCATGTTAGACAATTTTAATCATTTTATTAATGTCTAAGGTGTTTTTAAACTCATCAAATTAAAAACAAAATTGAATTTAAAAATGTGCATGCTGTCTAAGAGCTGCTTGCTGTCTAATTTGGCATTGTTCTTACTGTACACGCATTTTGTGACCTTTTGAGCCACAGGGTGCATTGGGTTTGGACAACGCAATAGCTACACATGAGGACACCTCTGTATCGTTTTGTTATATATTTGTTAATTGTCTGTGACAAATGCAGAAGTAACACCCATGAGTATTGCAGCTGTCAACCTAATTACCTACAGGTCTGTCAACCTAATTACAAAACTAGCAGGGAAATAGATAATAGTGAGAAAAAAAAAAGTCTTAAATAGAATCCTGCCTTTTGTCTCTGTTACAAGCCTAAAATAGCCTAATAATAGTTTAGCAAGCAAATGTTGGACATATTAGGTCAACATTTATGTCAAACTTGGCTGTAAATTGTGAGTGGGTGAGTCTGTAAGTGACCTATCTTTTGATAAATGGGTATATCCAAAACAAAGACATGGAATATGTCCTCTCATGTTGTAGCATGCTAAAGTTGTTGCTGAAAGGTTGCCAAGTTAGTTAGTTAGCTAGCTAGTCGGCAAGATGTGATCTGAGACTAGTTCCGTGGACTCTGCTTTTATGTCAGACACTACAGAATGAGGAAAGTGGCATGGCACTGCAGTTATATGTGAATGGGAACTTAATTTACCCTTTTCAACAGATCAGTTAGCCTTCTCAATGGCTCACATTAGCTGCGTTTACATGGAGCATAATATTGTGTTAATAATCGTAATAATACCCAATCAAATGAAATCGGGACAGACTGGCCCAATCTGAATGAAAATTGATTTGGTATGAAAATAAAAAAATAAAATATTGAGGTCAATAACCATGTAAACGGCTGAACCGACTACTTTTTTCCGATTGAACACATTTTCCTTTTGAGCAGTGAAGCTCCTTTTGCACTCACCTTCTCCTGTTGATGATGAATGATTGCAGGAGAAGTATATTCTGCTGATATACAACAAGAGCAGAAAGGCAAATATTGTGCACAGCATATGACGCATGTTAATGTTAAGAGAGGTATGCTAAAGAGTGCCATGCCACGTTGACATGCACAATGATTCTGTGCATTGCAAAAGCTACTGATTACTGCAGCATCTTTTCATTCCTTTCATCAGAGTAAATCACTTTCAGGAAGGACACTCAGTAATAGCAAGTAATGATGCAAGCAAATGCAAGGTGGGAAGCGGCACCAGCGACCCCAGACCAAATGTACAATGCCTAGTTGAGAAAATATTAAGTGTGTGAAGTTTTTTAGGCTGTGTGAAATCCACAGTTACTCATAATAACGACAAGGGAATGTAATGAATGCAACATTTATCTACCATAGCTCTCTGAAATATCAAAATGATTGGTCATATTCTTAAAAAAATAGTTTTGGTAGGATACAACTCAAAGACCAAAATTAAATACATTTTCATATGTACTCTTCAAACATTTGATTGTGTTTTGTTGATTACACAACCTTTTGTAAAATAATTCAGTAACTCACAATTACAATCAATGTCTACTTTGAACACTGAACATTTTCTCTGCACATATCTCTCAGTAGCATTTTTTCAGTGATAAGAAGAGACTACATTTTGACTACTGCTATTCAGTGGTGGACATCTGAAGGTCATACCTCTCACATAGGGATTTATGTTGGTATGTTATCTGCACACTCTCAGACTGTACGCTGTACTCAAATGACACATTGAGGGTGACATGATGGAGACACATCGAAGAGAAAGAAAACTGTTCATGGTCTAAATCAGCCAACCTGCTTCCCAACATAAATGTGTATTGGTTAGAGGCAAATGAAAAAACACCTGAAATATACCATTCTTTATAAATATATCTTTTATTTGGGCACTGTATGGTTTGCACCACCAATCCTTAGGCTGTGCTTTCTGCCTATTTAGGTCCAAAAGCAACTAGTGATCATGCTTGTCCTATGAAATAAGATGAACACTGCTGAGACTCCTTAGTAACCGGGAGGAATAATATGGTTATTGCCAACTCAACAGAGCTTGATTCATAATAAAATGGACAATTTCCCCTAAATCCCCCCTCAGGGTAACTGGTAAACTAAGGAGGGATTTGGTGTGAGGGGTATGAGGGCTGGGATTGTGTGTTATCGTCTGAGTAATTTGCTCTTGTATAAACATGTATTACTGTTATCTAAGTGCCCCCTGACAGCCGATTGGCTCCTCATTAGGCCTGTGTGAAATGAGATTAGCAACGAGCCTCTAAATTATGATCCAATCCCAGAACACATAATCTCTCACACATATACCCCCCCACACACACACACAAACACACACACCACCCTCCCCTCCCTGTCTTCTATTTGTGTCACTTTCTCTTTGTACCTGTTTGTCTCTCTCTATTTCGTCCTCATGGCCACTCTCTCCTCTCTCTGCTCACTCTCTCCCTCTCTCTCCCTCTCTCTCTCTCTCTCTCCCTCCCTCTCAGAATGTAACTGCAGTGGGAGATCAGACAAGTGTGTGTTTGATGTGGAGCAGTACCGGAGCACCGGCAGTGGGGGGCGATGCGTTAGCTGCAGAGATAACACAGACGGGCCCCACTGTGAGCGCTGCAGAGAGAACCACTACAGGAGATCGCCACAAGAGCCCTGCCTACCCTGCCACTGCAATCACAATGGTAAACTACAGATGTACCACTCTAAATTGTTGTGATGACATGAGATCATGAGAAAATCATAATCATTCTCATAATTGTCATCATCCATGTCATTGTCATTATCCCCAACAAAACTTGCATGATAGATGATATAGATCTGTCTATCTATCTATCTATCTATCTATCTATCTATCTATCTATCTATCTATCTATCTACCTATCTATCTATCTATCTATCTATCTATCTATCTATCTATCTATCCTGACATGACTGCATAGAGCTGTTGGAGTCCATTACACTGATCAAAGGCTATAGCAGACTCCATCCTGCCTCCTTTTCTCTCATGTCCACAATGCTCCAGATGGTCTTTTTTCTCCATTAACTACACCTATGTTAGCTTCAATACTGTATGCCTCCAAGGTTATCCAGCCCCTTCAGACTCCTGGGTTTCTGAACAGGATTTCAGTAATAGTTGTTCACATATCCACAGGACTTGTCAAGACAAGTTATTAGTGATATATTGATCTACTCGATGTACTTTACTGCCCAGATGCATCAGATCGGGGTTTTGCCGTGTTCCTTTTTCTTTTGTCTTGTATATTTTATACCTTCTCTTTCACGTTTTCCTATTGTTTTCTTTCCCTCTTTCGTATTCGATGAATTCCCCTTCCCTGTCTACTCTTTGCGTTCTCTTTTTCTGCCTCTTTCCTCCCCTGTACTATCCATCTGCCCTCCCAGGCTCAGTGAGTCTGCAATGTGATGTAGAGGGAAGGTGTGTGTGTCGAGCCAGTGTGACAGGGAACAAGTGTGACACATGTCAGGCTGGCTTCCACTCTCTTGGCCCTGGTGGCTGCAGGTGAGCAACACACACGGTCATAAACACACAATCACAGACACACAAACAGACACACACATACAAGGACATATTTAAAAAGCAAAGAAAGAAGGGGAAATAAATGCACATTTACAAGACAGAGGAAGACAAATAAATGTGAAAACAATGAGCCTAGGGGGCACATAGATTGTAATAAAAGCAGAGTTGCCTTCATTCCTAAATCCTAGGATAAGATATGAGAATGACTTACCTTTGAGGCATTGCACTCACACACACTGAGTGTGTGTTTGCATGCAAATAGTGTTGCAGCTTAATGATGCACTGACCCCCAGTGCATAACTTTGATGATGAAAAGCACATCCCGACTCTCTGACCTGAAATCTCTCTCTTTGTAAGTGTGTGCACACGTCAGCCTGCATGTATGTGCATGTGGGTGCACTGTATGTGTATGTGTGTGTGTCTGTGCCAGTGTGCGTGTGTGTATGTATGTGAAGCATGTTGCAGTATTTATATTCATAAGAAGCGTATTCTGGCTGCCTCTGACCCCACGCTACCTGCTGATGGAATGTTAAGTTGTGATGATGTTGAATCGCATCTCAATGATTGTTGGGTGTTTTTATTTCTGCCAACCTTTAACTGAAGGTACTGCAACATCATGGAAGGCGTGGCTATTACACAATAGGCTAGAATGCTGCAATTTGAGCTTCAAGACACAAAAATGTGTATATTTAGTCAGGTGAGACATTTCAAGTGACTGAAAAAAACCCTAGTATCTGGTATCTAGCCATCTGCTTTTTGGCACTAATGAACTTCTAAATCAAAACTCATTGTTGCCCTGCAATGGAAAAGTATTCTGTATATTCATATCGCAGCAGGCCCTTAGTTTAGTGAGGATACATTACATTACATTACATACATTCCTTCCTAAACAAGAATCTAAGAGCAGAACCAGTCACACACACACACACACACGCAGCCAAGATTCTACAAAATATCAAATAATCCCCCTCTCCTCCCCCCAAACACACACACACACACACACTCCTTTCTTTCTGTCACTCATGCAGCGCTGGCAGGCTGTCATGTTGAGGTGAGGTGTAAATACCTAGACTAGTGCAGCAGAACCAAGTAAAGACTTCTTGCCTCGGCGATAATTGAATTATTAGCACCTCATTAAAAAACAGATTCTATGTTACAGTTCTATAAGAAAATCACTGCAGGTGATCAAACACATTTTGAGTTACAGTTCTGGCCAAGATTATTGGCACCCTTTCCTTTGATGCAGATAATGTACAATGTGTTTTGGAATAATTGGAAATTGAAACCATTGGTCTTCACACAATGAAGAACAATGATGGCAATTATACCTGGTCAGGGTGGTCTAGTGGTCAGAGCCGCAGGTTCAAGCTCTGTGTCAGCAAGAATCTACCCTGCTTGAAATGTCCTTGAGCAAGACACTAAATCCCTTACAGGGGAACTGTTCTGTCACGGACCCTTCAGTCTGATCTGGAAGGGGGCAGCAAAAGGAGAATTTCGCTAGAGGAATCAATGAAGTATCACATTACATCTCACATTACATCTTAAGGCCTACTATTTAACAGAGTCTCCCTCTGCCAGCAGGCCCTTTCTATCTCAGTAACACATTCATCACATATGAAGAGGTGGCCTAAAAACTCCCACATAAAAGTGTTTTGTTGTGCACTTGTGCACTTGTGCACGGTAGCTTTAAATCTTTAACCTTAGCATCACCTGTTGTCTGCAGGACATGTGAGTGTGACCCCAGGGGCAGTGTGGAAGACTGCTCTCCTCAGGATGGACGTTGTTACTGCAAGCCAAACATGGAGGGACAGAGCTGTGACAGGTGAGGCTTGCTGCTTGCGTAATATTAATTGTAGGCATACATGACCTTTGGTTACCAAGGCAACAGCTGACGTCTTGTGCATCAGAACAACTGAAGCCATTAGCAATGACATCAGTCCATGAACAGAATATAATATTTTGTCACTGTCAAGTCTCATTTAGATCTACTGCAACACTCAGCATTGCTTTTGAGATACTAACCACCTTTTACAGCCAGCAGACTCTAAAAGAATAAACAATTAAACAGATCCTGGATCCATTTGGACACTTGTCTAATGTTAAGGTTTAAAAATGATCATTGGTTCATGTTCATGACTGATAGGACAGTGATCATGACTCTTACAATATATCAATAACCAAGCCCTTTTTCTCCCTATGCCTGTGTTTGTTTCTTCCTCTGGGAAACAGGATCAAACAAATACACTCACTGTGATATTATTAAAACAGACAGCCCCCAGTCTCAAACTATTGAATAATTCTTTACTCCCTGTTTGTTTACTTTTTTTTTTACTGATTTCACAGCCCGTTGAGCAGGCCCCTCTCCTGTGACATGTGACTAGTGTAGTGGTTGATTTTAGCAGTGTTCCTGGCCCAACCGTGCATTGGCCGGTGTCTGTAGGAGCCTAGCAGCTGAGCTCCACTGGGTCTCTGCTTCTTCAACACTCCAGCAAAGACTTTAACACATCAACTTCAACTGGCAAACAGCCCTGTCTGCAGCGACCGGCACGTCCTGCTGCTGTTATGGCAACATCTTGAAGAGATTAGTAAGAATAAGATGGCTAGCAAGGACCTCTTAGGACAAAATGTGGTAAATGGCAGTAATGGGGTAAGTGGTCTGTATCTACATGTTAATGATTGTGTGTGTGTGTGTGTGTGTGTGTGTGTGTGTGTGTGTGTGTGTGTGTACATACTTACAGATGCAAGCCAGGCTTCTTCAACCTGCAACAAGAAAACCCAGCAGGCTGCCAGGCGTGTTTCTGCTTTGGCCACTCCCTGGCCTGCTCCTCATCCAATCACCACGCTGCTATCAACATCGTCTCTGACTTCATCGAAG
Source organism: Gephyroberyx darwinii (assembly GCA_900660455.1). Lineage (NCBI taxonomy): Eukaryota > Metazoa > Chordata > Actinopteri > Trachichthyiformes > Trachichthyidae > Gephyroberyx > Gephyroberyx darwinii. Next base: position 28,420 of record CABFOQ010028245.1, on the reverse strand, counting down.
GTATCATCTCACCAGCTAGAAAATAGGGTCCCCTCTCATTGTGTTTTTGTTATCTCCAGCATGCAGTTGACGTTGTAATTGATTATCCTGCTGACGTTAATGACATCAATAATGCTTGAACGTGTGCACGTAATCCTGGCATGTTAAACCATCCTGGACTCTATCAGCACTCAAGCACTCAATATTTATCACAGAACATTTTATCATTTATCTTTAGAACGTTATGTCGACAACATAAATATGTTCAGAACAGAATAGCTGTGATTCGTCTCCGACCTAGATCAGGATGGCTGGTCAGGAGAGTTCTCTGGAGAGCAGAAGTACCCCCTGCTGTGGAAGGAGGGTGAGGTCTACCTGCTCCCTCTCACCGACGAAGACATCGGCTTCTACAAAGCCCCTGGTGAGTCAGGAAGGAGGAAAGAGATTTGAGATCATCCGTGGTGACAGTTCATAAGCCCGGCTTGGGCGAAATGGTTTGGTTTCTACTCTTTTTAACTTATTTGATTGTAAAGCTCAGAGAAACTCACAGTTCTTTCTCTTCTTGTAAATATGTAAACAATATTAGTGTGAGTACACCATCTATAATACCTGTAGCTTGTTCCTGTTGTTCCTTAGTGAGATTAATCAGAGTCTTTGGCAATAGGTCATACAGCGGTTATTCTGATACCATTTCCTCCAATCCCTTATCAGGGCCATTAGAAGATAAGGGAATAAGCTGGCCCAGCTACAGGACTTAGGCCCCCTCTCTATCAGCTGCCCTAGCAGCAAAGGCCTGATGGAATTGGATGTATTTGCCATGCTGGAGAAGCAACAAAGTGAAAATTGGCTTGGTTTCTTCTCCGCTAAGTCGGTTCCAGGCATCAGCTCATAGCCCCTCCAGCAACTAGTTCCCAGCCAGCAGCGACACAGGAGCAATCCCATTAACTCCACGTCCTGGAGGTTTAATGCCCAAAATGCGTGATCATAGAAAACGACTCCATTTAGAGTTGTCTTTTTTTAGAAGGATGAAAAGCTCACATGCTGAAAGAGGATGTGATAAAGCCTGGTGGTCAGGCATCATTTTTAGAATTTCTTTATTTCTTTCATTGTGAAGGCGCAGTTGTGAAAATTGTGTCTTTTCGTACACACGTGCACACCATGCACATGGTCCATAACTCTAGCGTCTCTGCAGGCCGCAACACAGAGATTAGTGGCCCAACTGGCCGAGAGCTGCTTTGTGGCAGCCTGCTTATCTCCTTCGTTCAGTGCTTGTTTATGTTGTTTCTCCACATAATAAAATGCAGAAATCTATTGCCTTGCCATCCCTATTAATGATCTCATTTTCGCTTGCCTTTTTTCTTAGTGTTGCATGTGTACAGTTACTTTAAAGATTAGACTGGAGCGGCAGCGGCTTTGGAAGCAGACTCAGCCTTGGAATTCTCTCTCTGCCACTGTCTCTTTGCTTTTTACTTTTAATTTGTATTTTTGCGCTGTAATCCCCCCCGCTGTGTTCCTCACCAAAGCAGGAGATAATTCTGAGTGACAACGCCACATCGAACATCATGCAGAATGCAATTTCTGTGGTTCCCATGAATGTATTTGTCACTGCAGTTTGTTTTGGGCTTTGTCTGTCAAGTAAGGGACATAATCAAATCAGATGGGTTTTTTATTGAATTGGTAGAGGGAGAGAAGTGCTCAGGATCTGTGTGCTCAACCCTGCTCCAGAAATATCAGACGACGCAGCGGAGCCCAATCCTTAAGGCGTAATTGAAGAAACTCAGTTCAGCTCTCTCATAGCATTACACAGGAGACTCAGACATCCGCTCAAAAGACTTTTTTTGACGAATGGGAGAGCTGGAGACAAAGAGAGACGCACCTGTCGGTTCTCCCTTCCCTTCGTCAATCTGGCCATTGTGACAGTCATTGTGACTCTTCTCCCTCTTCCTCTTCAACTCTTCACCCCAATTGTGGAAAGACTTTTCCAACCCACTCTCTTTTGTCGCAGCCTGAAAACTCTTCCTACTCAGCAAACACCTCATGCCTCCCTCTCCTCTACCTTCCTCTCTCCACTAAATTATATGCTTGTCTACCGTATCTTCCTCCTCTACTTCCTGCTGCCTTGTATAAAAAAATAACTTTTTTTTATCTTTCCCACTGGATTTTATTTCTTCAGTTTATTGCCTGGGCATTGTGGCTTTGACCATTGCACTCTTCACTATTAGTTGTGTTTATTCTGGTGTTGCGTGGGACGACAGCGACAGCTGAATGCCTAAAATGTAAATGTTTGTGTGCATGTGCAAGCAAATGTGTTTGTGACTGTGCCTGCTTATTTCTTCACGTGTACATGCAATGTGAGTGTGTTGGTGTCCAATGTGTGAATGTATGCATGTATGAATTTGTATGCGTGTGTGTGTGTATGTGTGTGTGACACGCTCCTCTCTCTGAATCATGTGCTTCCACGCTTGTCCTCCTCCTGATCTGACAGTTGACACAAAGAAAGTTCAAGTCCCAGTGGTGGTTCAGAGGTAAGCAGCAGACTGAACACTTGAGCGCAGCTGCCAGAATCTATCATAGATGAACATGAAGTACCTCCCTAAACAGTTGCTTTGACCTGCCTCCAACAAGCATGGCCTCCACTTCAATCCACTGGACATTAACTGAGGCTGTTTTGGCTGAGCGAAACGTCATGCTCAAGGGGACATCATCAAACATCCTTCAACTCAGCCACCTGTTCAGAGACTCTTGATATGGATCCTTTCCATATCTGGAGCATAAGGCAATCTACTAAGCCTGAAGCAGCAGGGAGAATAAAACAAAAGAATGGGAAAATTAAAAGAAAGGAAGGAAGGAAGGAAGGAAGGAAGGAAGGAAGGAAAGAAGGAAGGAAGGAAATGGGTTCCTTGTGCCCCTCCAAGACAAGGGAGCAAGCATGTGGCTGGTCTTGGGTTCAGACGAGGGGTGGAAGGGGGAGAGAAGAGCAGAGTTACATGGGAGCAGCTAAAGGCCACCTGTCACTCTGATTCAAGTTGCAATGGCAGTTAAGAGCCTCATTCAACATGAGTGCTACCTGCATCCCCGTCTGCAAGCAATCCCACAGTCCAACCTCCTCAGCTAAACAGGCTGGACAATGGAAAAGGAGAGCGAATAGACAGGAGATATAACAAAGAGAAAAGAGAAAATTCAGTGGCGAGGGATAGGAAAAGTGATGGGCAGAGAGGGAGTGGTATAGACTAGTCAGAAAAAATGGAATGGGCATAACAGGGTAGGGAGTATGGGGAGAGAGAGACGAAGAGAGAGTGGAACACAATTTAGAAGGTGAAGGAAAAACTGCTGGCAAGAAAACAGCGAGAGGGGGAATGAAAAAGGAACAGTGTTCTTCTTCTCATATGCCTCCTTTACTGCGTTTATGCCAAACCTCATACACAACCTGTCTGTGGTCTGGACATGAAGCCCCAGAACTGTGAGCAGCCGTCTGAGCTGATCTCTGCTCACACCGGTTCACTCTTGCTCTGCTCTACTCTGCACTTTGTCCCCTTTCACTTCCCCAAAGCACCACCCCCAACTCTATTGCAAATGTGAAATAGATTGGATTCACACCAAGGGTATTGCATCAGTGTGTTGCAGTGTGTGTGTTTGCGTGCTTTTGTGTGTACATTAATGTGTATGAGTCTGCGTATGTGATGTATAGTAGTTCAATATATGAAACAGGTGGCATTTTTGTTTTGCATCCATGTATCGAGTATCTGGCAACTTATTGCACCTGCAGACCATGTAGTATAGTACTGGAATCGGCACTACACTGGAGTGAATTAAAAGTTCAAGTTTGTCCATCCAGCCTTTGGTCTCAGACTGTCTGCGTGGCAATCGATGTCAGTTAGAGCTTCAGAGGGAGTTGTGTTTGTGCGAGGCGGCAGTGATTTAATTGAAATGGAGTTGATTTAATTGTGTTGGAGCAAGTGTAAACCCCTGATTGATTGTCGGCTCCTCCACCATTCACCGGCAGTCATCGGGGCATCTATCACTTGTGGTGATGGGGACTTTATGTGTCCCTGGCAGGGGGTCAACAGTGGCACAGTTGGTGCGCATCAGATTATTTTGACAGTCTCAAGGAAGCAAAGTGGAAACACAGTAGCACAGAGCACAAAGTTTTCTCTCTTTTTTTGTTTCTGCTCAAAACACACAGAGACTCTCACACACGCATACAGGCATATGCACACGCCCACACAAACTTTGACGTAACAAAGGTTGCATGGAAAGCGTGACTCTCCCTCTCAGCGTTGTGAAGAGCGACTGATTCACACATACAAGCAGCCTGATGTGGACTGTGGTATTTAGAGATGACTAAACTTTTTCATTCTCTCCTATTTGTCATTTCAGATAAATCATTGAATATAAATCCATGGTAATTCATGGACAGCAGATCACACTTACAGATGAATAATCTTTCCATTGTTTCCGTGGTGATTCATTACTTTGGAGGAGGGCCCACCACTGTTGCCATTACTGGATGCTCAGTTAGGGTTGTGAGTAATTATGCTTTGGTACCTCTGTCGTCAATTAAGAATGAACAAAATCATAGAAAAATAACACCCAGGAGTCGCATTGACACAAATCCAACTACAGCACAATAATGACTAGAAAGCGGTCTCTGAAACATAACAAGTGACAACCACAAAGGAGCACTTTAAAAGAGAACATCAGCTGCCCAAAAGTATTATTGGGCTCATTACTCCCAATAGCATAAGTAATGTATAATATTTTTCTTTTCAAAAGAAATATTTGTTGACCATTATACCCGAAGAACAGTAATTTGTTACATTACTCATTATTACTGTTTTGTCACTCCCCAGAAAAGGCAATTGTATCCTCTATTCTAAAAAATGGTGGCCACAGATTTCTTTTCCCCCCTATTGAGAATATTATCATTTAAAAACTTTCTGCAACAATGATCATCTGCTGGTGGATGTTTATCACTTGAGTGCAGGTAGAGCAGTATGTGTGTATCGTGACTAATCAGAGAGACCAGATGATGCATAACGGCCGGCATACAGCGGCACAGTATATGTCCACGCATATTTTGCACACTTGAGTTCACTGTGTGTAATAAATCTAAGACGTGCTCCTCATTTCTCTAAAATCCATGATATTCACGCCTTCATTTTCCATACTCGCTTATTCCTGTTCAGATTCCCAGCAGTCCCAGCATGCATTGGGTGAGGTAACAATGCTGCCCTCTGAAACATGATATGGTTTCAACAAATGACATACAAAAACAAGGCTTTAGATAAATCACATACACATACACACATTCACAATTTTAATCCAACTGCTTTTAGCTACTGGGCTGTGAAGGGATATGTCAGGCAGGTAAAGTGTATCACGTAATACGCCACAAATGATGCTAAACTGGAATAAATAGTGGACACTTTCATTTCAACCTCTGTCCATGCAAAAAGGCATAGACAGAAAATGTTTCTCTTTCCACACCTAGACCCTAATGCTGAATAGCACTAATGAAATCATCTATTTCTTGGTATGCTCATTGTTTCTGTATATATATATATATATATATATATATGTTATATATATTTTTTAAACAGAGAAACAGGAAA